>CAMZMU010000089.1:3100155-3387313 GCA_947311845.1 Poa pratensis
CAGTTTTGCCTTGATCATGCCAATTATGCCAATTTTTGGACATCTTGTCGAAACCCAATTTTCCAGTAGCCAAATGAGCTCAAACTTCTTGGATACACCCCTTGTCCCGAATAAACCAGTGGTAAAAATTTGGGATCATCTGCACCAACTTTTTCTTGCAGAAATCCATCGAACACCTTCTGCCATCTTCGAAACCCGAAAATGTTTACACATAAAATCTTCTCCAAATTGGGGTGAAACTTGACCAGATTGCTCAACTGCAAGTACAACATCACCAGTAAAAATCCTAGCTCCATTGGGATTGTGGAAGTCCACTTTCCTTTCATCGAACACGTTGTGTGTGTTTGAATTTCGAGAAACTTTGTGTTACCAAGTGCAGAGTTTTTGCGGGTGATCTTTGTAGTAGCGTAGACCTCGTCCCTTAGCAACCTGTGGGTACCTTCCTTTTTCTTTTGGGGTGCCCTAAATCATCGGGAACGCGACGATGTCGCTCGCGTCGCGCTCTGGACGTGCCGCCTTCGGCATAACCCTGTTCAGACACCAGCCCCGGCCTTATCCTCTGCTGCAGTGCAGCCGCGTGCGCTTCTGTACCTCCAGCACGGCTGCCTCATCCTCTCCCTCTCCTTATCTCTCCCTGTAGCCGGAGAAACGTCATCCATGACCTCGATCGCCATTAATGGCCGAGCTGCCTCCAACTACTTCCCTCTCCCCTCTCCGGCTAAAAAGTAGCGCCGAGCTCCTCCCCTGGACGCTCCCCATCCCCTACTCCCCTGCCTCCTTCGGTGCAAGAACACGAGAGAGAGCCACACAAAATTTGGCCACCATGGCCGGGCACCCGCGAGCTCGGGCAAGCTCGGGGAGGCCACCCCCGCCCCCGGTTCCACCTCCCCTGGCCGTGGTTGTGCACCGCCCGGGCCCGTCCCCGCCGCCGGCCGGCCTCCCGGCGAGCTCCTCGGCCGTCCCCGGCCAGTCGCACGCTCCAGTGCGTGAGCAGCGGAGGAAGAAGACCCAGTCGATCCCCTCCTGTTCTTCTGTTTTTTTCCCCGAATCGTTTTTTCCAGCCCAGCCCAGCAGCAGCGCAGCAGCCTGCTCACGGCAGCCAGAGCATGCGCGCAGCGCGCAGTGCGCTCGCGGCCCATCTGCGGCCCGTGCGTTTTTTTTCCGGAACTTTTTTCTTTTTCTGCTGGACAGTTTTTCAAACGCTCACAACTTTTGAACCGTAGCTCCATTTTCGGTGATTCAAATTTCTAAATCTTCGTCTCGACGAGATCTTTCCGTTGGTACTGGTTTTGCTGTTTTTGGAAATACTTTATTTCGTTGACTTTATTTAACGCGTTGTTTACCGTTCCGGGGTTAGTCGTTTTTCGAGTTTCTGACGCGCGACGACACCGAGACTCCCGGATCATTTTGGAACCCGTCTCCTAAGGCAAGGTAACCCTTACTACGAGCAGTTCAGCAGTGTTTGTTTGCTTATTTACTTATTGCCATGCTGAGTGTTAATATTTTTGGTCTGTGTACCGTCATACTTGTGCATGTCTGATTGTTGTTCATGTTTAATATGAAACTTATAATATTGCTCCTGCCATGTCGCATATCATGATAATATTTATTTATCGTACTGCTTGGTTATATTATGTATTGATAATATTTTGTCAAACACATCATTCTTGAGACAATGGACTGGGGGGAAACCGCCGCCGTCTCACTAAAACATTAACATCGATCTGTGGTGGCGCTGGTCGGAGGTAGCTCCGCCGTGTCACCGGTCAATACAAACAACTATTCTCGAAATATTATGTTGTTAATGTTTTGTCGTTTGATGATATATTATTATGTTATTGTGGTTGTTGTGTTGGACTAATCCTCTGTTGTTTGGACTTGTGAGTGATAAAACTTGATTAAATGAAACACCCCTCCAAACAACGATAGGGTCAGTCCATAGTGCCACTAATCTGAACTTTGAAAGCAGGACCATCGTCGTCTCATGGAGGACCGTGACCTAGTAGGTTGTTAAGCCCCTTTTGTGCCATCCATTGGGCGCAATCGTTCGGTTGTGCTGTCCGAGGGTAGTGGTCGACAGGCACGGGTTCGACTGTGATAGGGAGTCCGGAGCTAGGCATACCCGGTAGCGCCGGGGGATGTGCCGGATTACTTGACCGTTGTGCCATGCGTATAGGGTGGTGCAGGAGAGTGTCTTAGCAAGTGGACGGTCATGTGAGTGTATTTTGCTTAGTACGACTTTGACGTGACAACCTGAAGTGCCGGCTGAGTAAAGTGCATTTTGATAGTTGGGAATGCAACCTCTCGAGAGTGTCAACCTAGCAAGCTAGCCTCGTTCCTGGGATATGGAACAACAGTTCAGTGTCGGTCACACTGTGTGTCTTTGTCGTGTCCGGAGGTTAAACTTAAGATCTGTTTGAAAGAATTAATGAACGACCTGACCTCACTTAATAAACAATAAAATGATGCAGGGAATGTTACTTGAGATGACAAATGTTTTAAGGCCAGTGGGCCTAGCAGTGGTAACAGATGTAATAAGCCTTGTGAGGCTAGAGACCATTGGGCCTAGCTGTGTTGATATGAGTTGTTGTGTTACTTGGTACCAACTGGTACACTCGATTATACTCGTCACAGGTAATTTCTTTGTATGATTGCCAGTGTATGATCCAACCCCACCTGGCTTGGACTCTACACTGGTGATACCCATTGTTTGCTTATGTCATGTTTTGCTTGTGATGCCATGTTACATTTAAGTTATATATTGGTTTACCTAGAGTAGACACTTGCCATGTTATAGGATTTTATTTTCAATGTATATCTTGTCGCATGATTGTTGGATTATTTGTAGTGAGTGGCGATTCTTGCTGAGTGCATACAAATGTACTCACGGGCCTTGTGTTTGTGGCCAGATGTTGGCGAGGAATCATCTTCTACCTTAGCGAGGATTGGAGCAATAGCGTGCTAGGATCAGTAGCCCAGCCAGATGCCTGTGAAGTGGAGCCGCTCCAAGCCGTTGCCTTAGCCGTCTTCCGCTGCCAGTTAAACTCTGTCCTGAGCCATGCTTGGCTTGATATTTTTGTCATGCCTTGATGGCCTTGTAAACAATTTGTAGCACTTCTTGTGCCTGATTGTGTAATGATTTCCATTATGTTGCACTGTCACGACGTGCGGCCAGATCTTGGGCTGGCGCACGGGACGACCGCCTCTCTGGTGATATGTGCCCGGGAGGGGTGTCACATGAGGTGAAGCAGCGGGGGCCCCGCCGCCACCTTCATAGCCGTCCTGTGGGCTTTGCCTAGGAACTCCTCTGGTGGCCCCTAGCTGCGAGACTGGGAGGAGAGGAGGGAGGAGGGGGCTAGGGTTCCCCCAACCCAAGTCGCTTCCAAAGAGACGAAATTATTGTTTCTACTGCATGTTAACTGCGTGAAAAATTATTTGTTCTGAATTCGCGGGTTTCTTTGAGATTCGGTTGGCCACATGTCATCACAGCCTGAGTTGGTCCACTGACCTGGCGTGTCAGACTTCGTCACATGTGATTTTTCTCCCCTCGGTTGGCCACATGTCGTCACAACCTGAGTTGGTCCACTGACCTAGCGTGTCAGACTTCGTCACATGTGATTTTTCTCCCCCTACGTCGCGGTTTTAAAACAAATAGTACAAAGGATATTTGTTAAGAGTATGTGTCTGTTAAGACACAATCAGAAAACTATTCTCAACGGTCTCCATATTTTAATGCTCACCTAACGCAGTTATCCTTAGAGCAAGTACAATAGTGTACATAGTGTGGGGAATCGCCGGATCCCGGCGTGTACATAGTGTAGGTAGCAGTAGGGACCCACCCGGCGTCGTCATGGAGGTAGTGGCGTGGCCGGTGTTGTGTTTGCAGGTGGTGCTCGTCCTCTTCGGCGGTGAAGCTCCTTGGAGTTCCACGGCAGAGCGCCCCCATCCTCGCGCTCGCGTCCTCTGGGATCGCCATGTGCGGGTCTTCCCCCTCTGGATCTTGAAGAGGCGGATCCAGTTGACGAACTTGAAGCTGCTGGTGGTGATGCAAGGCGGTGTTGCCGATGGAGTAGGGTGGAGGCTCTCGGGGTTCGAGGACCGACGACTTCCCGTCCGCAAGGGGACATCTTCTGATCCAAGGCTTGTGGGAAGATGCAGCGGCGGCGCGTCATCGGCACGTCCTGCTCCTCGCCGGCGATATCGAGATGCAGAAGGACCTGGTTGTAATTTTCATCTTTGTAGTGTTCCTTTCTGTTTACTTGTTGTAATCACCAGTTGTTTCCCGCAAAAAAAAGTACAATAAGGCTTACTCAGCAGGCTATAGCAGTTGCCACGTAATCAAAATCCAATGTGGAGGACAGAAAATTAGGAGAGAGAGTGGAGCGGGCTGTTCAGCAAGCGCCGGGCTATAGCACATGGCACGAGGAAAAGCTGCTCTCAGGCTGCTCACAATGGGAAGTAACTTAGACTAGTAACATGCATATGTTACTACTCTAAGTTACTACCTTCATAGTGGGGAGTAACATGTGTGTAGTGTCATATTTAATAGGTTATACACTCATCTTGACTTGAAATGTGTGATGTTATTGTAACATAGCTAGTTACCATAACCATCTCTCTCCTCATTAATTACCCGCCACATCAGATTTTTTGCCTACGTGGAACTGACGTTACTCCTCATATTACTCCCATTGTGACTAGTCTCATGCAGGCATGCAACCAGCGCTTGGTACACACCTACCAATTCATTGGTCACCGCATGCAAGCTTACTAATTTAATAACCATCCTATAGCCAGCGTAAGAGGCATCTTATTATACTAGTCTGGCTATACGGTGACATGGCAAGTTCTAGAGCCGACAGTCGGCTCTCTTATTGCCCATGCTCTTAGCTGGAGCTGTCAGCCATTACGTGCTTCACACCTAATCACAACTTGTGATACTCCGTAGGTGTTCAAGTTTTCAATCGTGACTTCTACTACTTAATAGCATTTAAAGGTGAAAGTCAATGGATTCCCTCGCGTACTTAATGCCACTTCTCGCTCCCCTTTTCTTTTCTATGCAACCGCGGCCACCTGGTAGGTGGAAACAGTCTGATCTTCTTCCTGTGCATCTCTTCTCCAGCAGCTACAGCTGATGCATCCCTACAGATCATCCAGGTTAGTGCTTACTATCCTCTCCATTTTATGGATTGTACGTGATCTTATGAATTCCCTTACACTGTCAGATCAGATAAAAAAAAGGAATACTACTTGCTTTTCTACTGATCACGCAAAGTAGTTTGTTTTGAATCAGATGATCAATTAGTTGGACTAGAAGGGTAAGGACTGCTAATGGAGTACCATTTTTTTACAAATCAATCCACTACCTCTCTGTATGTTTTTCTGGAAAACATCTGTTCCAAAAGGTGCTTAAGCTATTCGTTTGAGGAAACATCGAAATTAGCTTTAGAACAAATTAAGTCTTTGGTGGATGTTTTAATTACTAGATACATCCCAGTTTCTACAGGCTAAAATAGATTCTCAAAATTTGTGAGTCTAGAAATCCAGAATCTGCATGTGAATTAATTATCTTCCTTTTGCTCTCAGCTCTTCTGTTTGAACATGCTTTTGAGTGCAAAAGATCCAGCCTGGAGTTTGAACAGTAGGAAAAGAATAATCATCTTAATTAGACAATCATATTTTTTTCATATGTACTTCGGTAGACATTTTCATTAGTTCTTTTACATATCTTTGATGCAAGAATTAAGGATGGCAAATAGTAGGGTAGTTGTACCTATCACTAGTACATAACGACACATCGGAAACGGGCCCAAATGCTCATCGGAAACAGAGAAAGGGTCTGTGTCCCCGCCTCTGTCACTGATGTGAAGCCTCTCAATGGCAACGGAGATTTTAATCGTTTGCAATAAGTTTGGCAACGGGTATAATATATAATCGTTGCCTAAGTCTTTACATGAGATACGGAGATTAGTTTTTAACCGTTTGTAAAGAGGGCTGATACGTCTCCAACGTATCCATAATTTCTGCTGTTCCATGCTTATATTATACCATTTGCTACATGTTTTATATACACTTCATATCACTTTTATGCATTTTCTGGGACTAACCTATTAACAAGATGCCACAGTGCCAGTTCCCTGTTTTCTGCTGTTTTTGGTTTCAGAAAGTTACTTCTGGAAATATTCTCGGAATTGCACGAAACAAAAGGCCAGTCCCTATTTTTCCAGCACGTACACGGAGTCCGAAGGAGAGACGAAGAGCCACGAGGTGGCCAAACCATGGCGGCGCGGCAGGGGCCCACCGCGCCGCCTGGTGGTTTGGGCCCCTCGGGGGTCCGCCGACATCGCCCCTTCGCCTATTTATTCCCCGAGACGTGAAAACCCTAAAACACCGAGCCTTTCATCCAGAACATATTCGCTGCCGCCGCCGTCGTCAACCCTAACTCGGGGGGTTCTGAAGCTCTTCCCGGCACCCTGCCGGAGAGGGGAATCATCACCGGAGGGCTCTACATCGCCATGCCCGCCTCCGGAGTGATGCGTGAGTAGTTCATCCTTGGACTATGGGTCCATAGCAGTAGCTAGATGGTTGTCTTCTCCACTTGTGCCATCATGTTTAGATCTTGTGAGCTGCCTATCATGATCAAGATCATCTTATTGTAATGCTACATGTTGTGTTTGCTGGGATCTGACTTATATTGATACCTATGTGGAGCTGAATATTATATTATCATGTCTATGTCATTTGTGATCTTGCATGCTCTCCGTTACTTGTTGAAGCCTTGGCCAGTGAATACTTGTAACTCCAAGAGGGGGTATTTATGCATGATAGTTGGGTTCAACCTCTATTTAACCTGGGATAGTGACAGCAAGTTCTAAGGTTGTAGATGTGTTGTTGCCACTAGGGGTAAAACAGCAATGCTTTATTCAAGGATGAATGTATTGTTTACATTACGCACATTACTTAATGCAATTGTCTGTTGCTTGCAACTTAATACTGGAAGGGGTACGGATGTTAACCGGAAAGTGGACTATTTAGGCATAGATGCATGCTGGATAGCGGTCTATGTACTTTGTCGTAATGCCCAAATGAATCTCATAGTAGACACCACACTCACACATGCATGTTATATGCACTTATCAATTGTCAATTGCCCAGCTGTAATTTGTTTACCCAGCATGTTAGTTATCTTATTGGAGAGACACCACTAGTGAACTGTGGACCCCGGTCCATTCTTTTACATCTGAAATACAATCTACTGCAATCATTGTTCTCTACTGTTTTATGCAAACAAACATCATTTCCATTCGATACGTTTAACCCTTTGTTTTCAGCAAGCCGGTGAGATTGACAACCTCACTGTTAAGTTGGGGCAAAGTAATTTGATTGTGTTGTGCAGGTTCCACGTTGGCACCGGAATCCCTGGTGTTGCGCCGCACTACACTCCTTCACCAACACCTTCGAAGCAAACCTCGTTTTCCTACTGGTTCGATTAAACCTTGGTTTCATACTGAGGGAAAACTTGCTGCTGCACTCATCATACCTTCCTCTTGGGGTTCCCAACTGACGTGTGACGTACAAGCATTGTTTCTGGCTGTTGCCGGGGAGATATTCCCTCGTCAACTTAGCGCCAACACGTTTTCTGGCGCCGTTGCCGGGGAAAACCGAATTGCTTCTGCAAGGGGAGTCTCTCACACCCAATCTCTTTACTTTGTTATTTGTCTTGCTTAGTTTATTTTTATTTAGTCTTGTTTGCTCTCTTTATCAAAAACACAAAAAAATTAGTTACTTGCATCATTTTATTTTCTGTTTTTTTATTTTTATCATGCTGCTCCCTAAGTACACTTTAAAAGATATACTGTGGTAGTGGGTCTATCATTGGAAGAGACAACATTGAAGAATTTTTTAGTCATGTTAGCAAGCTGAAAGATTTTGAAGATAGATCCTTGGTAGAACTTGCCCCTAATTATGAAATTGCTGCTGCCTCCTTAGTCCACATGCTTGAAGCTAGGTTTGTTAACCTTAACCCTATAATGCAGCATATGTTTCTTAGACTTCATGATATGGAAGAGGGGGAAAAGAAGGATTTTGTTTTAGAAACCCTTCTCAAAGAATTTGGAGATGTAGCTAGTGAAGCTAGAAAAGTTTTTATGCGATATAGGATGCTTGGTTATTACATTGATATCGCCAATATACTTGAAAAATTAGAGAAGGAAAGATCCAAGTACACTAAAGAAACTAGTTATGAAGGAGAGAATAAAATACCAATTCCTTTTAAGATTGCAGGAATGCATGAGGCACTAGAAAAGAACTTTAATTGGATTGTGCCTGAAAATTTATTTGATGAGGATAGTTTACCTAAAAGTAATGAAAGGGGAGTTTCTGAAACTTACATAGATAAAGTGCAATGCATCGTTGAGAAAACTTCTAAACTCTCCGTTGATGCTTCTTCTCTTGACAACACTTGATTTTCACTTTCTGCGCCTAGCTGAAAGGCGTTAAAGAAAAGCGCTTATGGGAGACAACCCATCGTTTTTATTTGCTGTTATTTTTGTTTTCTTTGAGTCAAGGAGTTTTGTTACTTCTGTAGCAACTCCTTTGTATCTTTATTTTATCGCAATGTTGTGCCAAGTAAAGTTCTATATTGAAAGTTGATGCAAGATTTGGATTTCTGCGCAGTGACAGATTTTTAGCTGTCACGGATTTGAGCTTATCTCCCTGTAGAAAATTCAAAAAATTCTGAAAAAATCACGCATATTCCTGAGATATGTACGCAACTTTCATTATTTTAGGCCAGATCCATCTGAGCAACTTAAGTGCCTCGAAAAAATTCGTCATTCCAGACTGTTCTGTTTTTGACAGATTCTGCCTTTTGTTTTGCATTCGCTCTTTTACTGTGTTTGTGTGGATTTCTTTGCTCCACAAAGCATTGGTGGCTGTAGCTAATGTCCAGAAGCTTTGGGATTGATTGTATCATTACAGAATATGAGAATTTTTGATTATGCACTAACCCTCTAATGAGAACTGTCTTGAGTTTGGTGTGAAGGAAGTTTTCAAGGATCAAGCGAGAAGGGTGATATTATGTGATCAAGAAGAGTGAAAAGCCTAAGCTTGGGGATGCCCCCGTGGTTCATCCCAACCATATTCAGAGAGACTCAAGCGTCTAAGCTTGGGGATGCCCAAGGCATCCCCTTCTTCATCAACAAACTTATCAGGTCATCTCTAGTGAAACTATATTTTAATTCTTTCACATCTTATGCGCTTTACTTGGAGCGTCTGTGTGTTTTTATTTTTGTTTTTGTTTGAATAAATTCGGATCCTAGCAATCCTTGTGTGGGAGAGAGACACGCTCCGCTTTTTCATGTGAATACTCATGTTCTTCACTTATATTTGTTGAGTATTCTTAACTAGCTACTGCAGTGCTTTTAGCTCCTGTTTTTCATGCATCTCTTCGAGCTGTTAGCACTTGTTTATAAATACTCTCTTGCTGCATTATATTATCATTTGGAGAGTTTATGTTTAAATAAATTGATTGGTGTTTGTTTGGAAGAAAGAAAATGCTACATGTAGTAGTTGGTATTGGAAAAGACATATGCATTCTTGTAGATCATTGTCTTGTTTCGATTTGATGCTTTGCAATTGTTTTGAGCTCTCAAGTAGATCATGTTTAAGCTCTTGCATCATGTAGTTAAAGCCTAGTAGTGGAGAACTACCGTAGAGCTTGTTGAGACTTGGGATGCATATTTGTTCTCTCTAAGGTCTAGATATTTTCTGGTAAAATGTTTGAGCAACAAGGAAGACAGTGTAGAGTCTTATAATACTTGCAATATGTTTTTATGTGATTCTTGCTGTACCGGTTTATACTTGTGTTTGCTTCAAACAACCTTGCTAGCCTAAACTCTGTACTGAGAGGGAATGCTTCTCGTGCATCCAAAACTTGAGCCAAAACCCATGCCATTTGTGTCCACCATACCTACCTACTATGTGGTATTTCCTGCCATTCCAAGTAAATATTTCATGTGCTACCTTTAAACTATTCAAAACTTTATTACTCCTTATTTGTGTCAATGTTTTATAGCTCATGAGGAAGTATGTGGTGTTTTATCTTTCAATCTTGTCATTTACTTCTGACAGACTTTCACCAATGGACTAGTGGCATATACATCCGCTTATCCAATAATTTGCAAAAAGAGCTGGCAACGGGGTGCCCAGCCCCAATTAATTACAACTTTCATTAATAATTCTCTTCACATGTTTTGCCCTGATTTATCAGTAAGCAACTTAATTTTGCAATAGACACTCCTCCATGGTATGTGAATGTTGGAAGGCACCCGAGGATTCGGTTAGCCATGGCTTGTGTAAGCAAAAGGTTGGGAGGAGTGTCATCTATAAAGAAACTAAAATACATGTGTAAACAAAAGAGAAGAGGGATGATCTACCTTGCTGGTAGAGATAACGTCCTTCATGGGAGCCGCTCTTGAAAGTCTGGTTGACAAGGGGGTTAGAGTGCCCACTACCATTCGTTGACAACAACAAACACCTCTCAAATACTTATTTTGTGCTCTCTATATGCTTTCGAAAACTTAAAAAGCTCTAGCACATGATTTAATCCCTGCTTCCCTCTGCGAAGGGCCTATCTTTTACTTTATGTTGAGTCAGTTTACCTACTCCTTTCTATCTTAGAAGCAAACACTTGTGTCAACTTTGTGTGCATTGATTCTTACATATTTACTTATTGCACTTGTTATATTGCTTTATGTTGACAACTATCCATGAGATATACATGTTACAAGTTGAAAGCAAATGCTGAAACTTAATCATCCTTTGTGTTGCTTCAATGCCTTTTACTTTGAATCTATTGCTTTATGAGTTACCTCTTATGCAAAACTTTTTGATGCTTGTCTTGAAAGTACTATTCATGAAAAGTTTTTGCTTATATGATTCATTGTTTACTCTTTATCTATTTGTTAGCAAACTATAGATCATTGCTTTGAGTCACTTCATTCATGACATGAGCCTTGCAATATATTGATCAAGATTGTGTGAAAGCATGTCTCCTCAGAAATTATTTGTTGTTATCGTTTTACCTACTCGAGGACGAGTAGAACTAAGCTTGGGGATGCTTGATACGTCTCCAACGTATCCATAATTTCTGCTGTTCCATGCTTATATTATACCATTTGCTACATGTTTTATATACACTTCATATCACTTTTATGCATTTTCTGGGACTAACCTATTAACAAGATGCCACAGTGCCAGTTCCCTGTTTTCTGCTGTTTTTGGTTTCAGAAAGTTACTTCTGGAAATATTCTCGGAATTGCACGAAACAAAAGGCCAAGTCCCTATTTTTCCAGCACGTACACGGAGTCCGAAGGAGAGACGAAGAGCCACGAGGTGGCCAAACCAGGCGGCGCGGCAGGGGCCCACCGCGCCGCCTGGTGGTTTGGGCCCCTCGGGGGTCCGCCGACATCGCCCCTTCGCCTATTTATTCCCCGAGACGTGAAAACCCTAAAACACCGAGCCTTTCATCCAGAACATATTCGCTGCCGCCGCCGTCGTCAACCCTAACTCGGGGGGTTCTGAAGCTCTTCCCGGCACCCTGCCGGAGAGGGGAATCATCACCGGAGGGCTCTACATCGCCATGCCCGCCTCCGGAGTGATGCGTGAGTAGTTCATCCTTGGACTATGGGTCCATAGCAGTAGCTAGATGGTTGTCTTCTCCACTTGTGCCATCATGTTTAGATCTTGTGAGCTGCCTATCATGATCAAGATCATCTTATTGTAATGCTACATGTTGTGTTTGCTGGGATCTGACTTATATTGATACCTATGTGGAGCTGAATATTATATTATCATGTCTATGTCATTTGTGATCTTGCATGCTCTCCGTTACTTGTTGAAGCCTTGGCCAAGTGAATACTTGTAACTCCAAGAGGGGGTATTTATGCATGATAGTTGGGTTCAACCTCTATTTAACCTGGGATAGTGACAGCAAGTTCTAAGGTTGTAGATGTGTTGTTGCCACTAGGGGTAAAACAGCAATGCTTTATTCAAGGATGAATGTATTGTTTACATTACGCACATTACTTAATGCAATTGTCTGTTGCTTGCAACTTAATACTGGAAGGGGTACGGATGTTAACCGGAAAGTGGACTATTTAGGCATAGATGCATGCTGGATAGCGGTCTATGTACTTTGTCGTAATGCCCAAATGAATCTCATAGTAGACACCACACTCACACATGCATGTTATATGCACTTATCAATTGTCAATTGCCCAGCTGTAATTTGTTTACCCAGCATGTTAGTTATCTTATTGGAGAGACACCACTAGTGAACTGTGGACCCCGGTCCATTCTTTTACATCTGAAATACAATCTACTGCAATCATTGTTCTCTACTGTTTTATGCAAACAAACATCATCTTCCATTCGATACGTTTAACCCTTTGTTTTCAGCAAGCCGGTGAGATTGACAACCTCACTGTTAAGTTGGGGCAAAGTAATTTGATTGTGTTGTGCAGGTTCCACGTTGGCACCGGAATCCCTGGTGTTGCGCCGCACTACACTCCTTCACCAACACCTTCGAAGCAAACCTCGTTTTCCTACTGGTTCGATTAAACCTTGGTTTCATACTGAGGGAAAACTTGCTGCTGCACTCATCATACCTTCCTCTTGGGGTTCCCAACTGACGTGTGACGTACAAGCATTGTTTCTGGTGCTGTTGCCGGGGAGATATTCTCGTCAACTTAGCGCTAGCAAGGCTAAAGGAAAAAAACCGGTGACGCCTGCTGCACCGTCGACGGAGCCCTGGTTCCTGCTTGACGGCTGCCGGTTCTTCACCTTCCTCTTCGCCCAGCTTCATTGCGTGGTCTTCTTCTACTATTTAGTACTGCACAAAAGTCTTGCTCCTGTAGGCGCCGGCTTCAGTGGACCGTGTGAACGGAGCCCCGCTCCTACGTCTTCACGGCCGCCGCATAGTCTACAGCTTTCCCTCCTCGCCCTAAAGGAGATTGAAAAAAATCAAAAGGTAAGCTCTTCATCTCTATACACAAGATAGATACATTCATAGCCTAAACAATGCTCATATATATCACACAGTGTCACCTTATTTTAATCATCGGCATTACAGAAAATATAGAACTAATTACAACTAGAACATAACCTAAACAATGCCTCATATATAGGTAGATTGGACACACAAATTTCAGGGATGGAGCTAGTGAGCCAAGTAGGATGCACAAGATCGGTATTTGTGCATACCACAAGGATCACTAGCGCCACCCTCGAATCACACAGTGTCACCTTATGTTAATCATCGGCATAACAGAAACAAAGCAAAAATCTATTTGTAAACAATGCGTACTAAAAACAGAGCAAATCTATGGATAAACAATTAGCTACTTATAACTAGAAAACAACTAAAATCTATGTGTAAACAATACTTACTAAAAACAGAGCAAATCTATGTCTAAACAATTAGCTACTTACAACTAGAAAACTGTTAAAACCTATGTGTAAACAATGCCTACTAAAAACAGAACAAATCTATGGATAAACAATTAGCTACTTACAACTAGAAAACAGGTAAAATCTATGTGTAAACAATTGCCAACTAAAAACAGAGCAAATCTATGTCTAAACAATTAGCTACTTACAACTAGAAAACAAATTAAATCTATGTGTAAACAATGCCTACTAAAAACAGAGTAAATCTATGGATAAAAAATTAGCTACTTACAATAGAAAACAGCAAAAATCTATGTGTAAACAATGCCTACTAAATCAGAGCAAATCTATGTCTAAACAATTAGCTAATTACAACTAGAAAACAGCTAAAAACTATGTGTAAACAATGCCTACTAAAAACAGATAAAATCTATGGCTAAACAATTAGCTACTTACCAAAATGCCTACTAAGAACAGAGCTAATCATCTGAAACGAGCAAAGGATGTGCAAAAGTAAAAAAACCCTATCCTACTGAACTGGGGTCTTACATTAGGCGAGGCGGGCTCGCTTAGCGTTGTCGCCGGCGACGGAGCTAGCGCCGGCGTTCCCTGGCGACGCCTTGCCCTCGCCGTGGACCAAAGAGAGGGCTATGACGGACCGGAGGTCAGACTGGTAGACCGCCTCCTTGGCGCGTTCGACCTGGGTCGAGGACTCGGAGAGGAGGAGACCGCCGCCTCCAGAGCGGCCTCGCCCTGACGACGCTCGGCGTCATCGCGCTCGAAATCGGCGCGGGAGAGTTGGCAAGTGATCTCCACATCACGATCCTCTCCTCTTCCTCTTCCTATTCCTCTTTGTCATCATCGCGAGGATGAGGACGACGAGGAGGGGAAGACGGATGGTTCAAAAAGCGAGGACGGCGGCCAGGGTACAGCGCCTGGCGGATCTCGCGGTAGCTTCAATGGCGGCCAAGTGGGCGGGTGCGGCGGAAGGGTGCGGAGCACTGGAGCCTTTGCCGTGCTCTTCCTACGGACAAGCGCCAAGGCTGCGGGACCGGCCCGCGGGGCCAGAGCAGCGACGGCCTGTTCCGCAAGCTCGTCCCGCAACACCAGCGTGAAGGCCCGGAGGGGTGGGCGGCCACGGCCGCGATGGCCGGATCTACAGCGCCGAAGGTGGAAGCATGCGAGAGAGTGGAGAGAGAGGAGACTGTGCGGCGGTTAGGGTTGGAAGTGAGACAGTGAGATGAAGGGCGTAGGTTCTTATAGGCCGCGGCTGTCAGGCTGCTTCTAATGTCAACAGAGATTACGCAATTGTCCGTGTGCGATGAGCACATATCGGTAACGGAGGTAAAATAATCTCCGTTGCCAACATATATTCTCTATTCACCCGTTGCTTGTTGTGGGCCTGCCTTACGACCCAGTGCGAGCAGCGGGGGATGTCGCGATTTACGTCGCCTAAACTCCTGCCGTTACCATAGAGGGGTATCCGATGTGTCGTTCTGTACTAGTGTATGCATATAAACATCTACCCGCACCCTTACCCGGTCCTTACCCATTTGGTACCCACTGGGTAGACCAACAGTGCACACTCTTTTCATAGGAAATCGTGCGCCGCCAGACATCACAATCGTGTTCTCTTACTCTCTAAAGTACTTTCATGTGTCTGCCATTCTCCTACTTCCCGCCAACCCGCCGTGTGTGAAGTAAGTAATATAATAGAGAAAGGAGTGGATTTATAAATGGAAGCTGTTGGTCCGTGGCACAATTGCCAACTCGTGCCCTGTGATGGCGACGTAAGAGGAGGACTGGTCGATCGAGAACTCGATTCTGCACCCGACTCATGCCTTGAAAAAAGATGGGTAGGGTTTCGGTATACCCATGCGTATATGACTATCCCATACCCTACCACAACTTGCGGGTAGAGTATGGGTACTGCCATCGGGTATAAAAATATGCCCATACCGTATCCATATGTGTACGGTACCATGGGTACCAATACCAATGGGTAAACTTGCCATCCCTAGTCACATCATTTGACATCATCATGTCAGTTTGTACTTTGTGATCGACCTAAAAGACTAAGTCTTACTGCGTACGTTCTTGTTGGATGTTTGACTGCATCACTCGTGAATTATTATTGTTAAAAGTTAGAATAATTTAAATAAGAATACTGGTTTAGTAAATAAAAAATAGAAGATTAGAGTATTCCTGCTATAATATGAGTTTGCACGAAGTTTTTGGTATAGGTAATTTTGTTCTACAATTGTCATGCTGATGGGGAGAAAAGACATGTCTTGTCATTATTGCAGTCCTTGCAACTGTAATCGGAACATAATATTTGTTTCTACAATTCTGAAAGTGTAAAACTGAACAGCAGAGAGATGGACCTTGATATTCTGGTGCAATAGTTGATGGAAGAAGGAAACCGACGAATCTGCCATTTGCACTTTTGAAAAGCATCACGGAACATTTCTCGAAGATCGAGTAATTGGTCATGGTGATTCGCGACAGTTTATAAGTACCGTGTACATTAAATAATGTAAAGGATCTACTCCCTCGTTTACAAATATAAGTTGTTTTTACCTTTTGTCTATATTCACATGTGTCAACATGTACATAGACATATTTTAATGTGTATGTACACTTATTTAGATGTGCACTAGCCATAGTTAAAATTCTTATAAAAAACGAAGCGAGTGCATGTATGATATATATAAAGGGTAGCAATGCAGTACTTCAAATGAAGTGCGTATTTTATGAGGCCCGGTGATTTTCCTCTGGGTGTTCCAATATTTCTGAAAACGTACTTCCAATGAGAAAAACTGGTTGTCAATATATTCACAGTGATAACTATGGGGTGTAGTCCGACATGTAAATTCTGGCTAAAATATATCCCTTTTCGGTAAACAAAAGAAGATCAACACATTATATTAGCGCAAATTTTGTTGTTTGTATAAATATGACAGGACCTTTTATGGCCTTACATTTATGTGTCTAAATGTATCCAACTATTTAGATCTTATATTTTTTAATTTTTTTCTAAATACTTTGAAAATAGGATTTCATTTTGTGGAGCCTCCATTTTGGCCAAACTAAGTTAAGATTCCGAGGTTTTTTCGATAAGTGAATATTAATATAGTGAATATACTGATTACACCCAAACTCCGCAAAACATGTCCAAGACATCAAGGATGCACATAGCCAAGAAAGAAAATAGAAAAGAGATAAATGAAAACAAAACCCCCTGTCACGGTTGATGAAACTCTTGCAAGAGCAACACTCCACCACCAAATACACACCCGGACCACAAAAGTGAATGCTCACAACGTGTTGTCATCACCCAATCCATAATCTTGGATTTCCCGGAAAGTCCGGAATTCACAAAACAAATGCCTTAAAAACAAGGTCATTGCTAGGTACAACCATGAAGGCTGACCTTGGGTTTTCACCATGTAAATCGCAACTCGGTACTCGAGTAGCACCAGCATAAATTGCATCCACCTGTGCTGCCATCCCTCCTGCCAAGGCGCTAGAGCAAGTAACCAAACATCCGACACACATGAAGAACATGTTCCGCCAATCTTCCATCACAACCAAAAGACCTCTCCGCCATGCAGTCCTCCGATCGCAGCCGCCATAACTTTCTCCACATTTGTCCATACCATAGAAATCTATATTTAGACATGTTCATGAGAGTAACAAGAAAAATAAATTCTTTCATGCCACACCTTCATGAACCCATCATTGCCGACGAGAAGGGCGCGCACGACTGGATCGATTCAAATTTATATCCAGTGACGTCAGGTGCCAAACTGCGGAAATCTCCATGAAAGCCGGGACTCAGCAGCGTCTAGATCAAGAAGGCCGCATGAAGCAAATCAGCGACATGTGGCTCTAGATCCATCAGGGTCAGAACCACTTTATTCATGTCACAGTCACGCACACACTGGCCGCCACCACCGAGCCAGAAGGCCATACACTAGACCTATGGCAATGAACCGCCATGGCGCGCCCACCTCGAATCCGCAGCCAAAACATCCTACGTCGCGCGCCACCAGACTAGGTGGGACCCAATATCCACAAACACCGCCCATTTCGTAGGATCGCGCTGCAGTGCGTCATCGAGCAAGGGGATCAGTGATGCGCCTTGACCACGCATGGGACTCCGCCTCGACCGCGCGCGCGATGGGAGGTCTCGCACCGCCCCAGTCACGCTTGAACGCGTCGCCCCAATCTCCCCCTTACCCCCCCCCCCCCCCCCCCCTCCCATGCTCCTTCTGCGCTGGGCCCGGCGCCACTGGAGACGAGGCCGGCGGCAACAGCGAGTGGATCAAACTGGAGAGGAGTTTTTTTGGTGGTGTCTAGGGTTTGCCCGGTGCCGCCTAGGGAGCAGCATGGGAGTGTTTTTTTCTGGAAAAAAAAAGGGGGAGAATCAGAGTTATTAACTAGTAAATATCATAGTTGTTACTTGTTTCATGTAATATGTCACTTGTAGGAAATAGCTTATAGGCTTAACCCTATTAGTAGCGGTCCAAAAGTACCAATTACTTTTGATAGTATATTGACAAAATCAGATTCCTTTGGTGGCTAATTACCAATTGTACCAACGAGGTATAAGGGTTTGGTTATGGTGCGGTATGGTCTCTTGTGTGCGACGTTTTGAAGTACAGCACCTGTTATTTAAGTGGGGCAGTGTTCACTTCTATAAGTTGGGTTAGATCGAGATCCTCAATATTTTCTAGCGTACATTCTTTGGTTGTCGAGAGTTCACTCGATGTCATTGCATGTTCATCCATCAAGGCTAAACTTGCTCTATATGCTCTCAGAGGAAGTTAAACAGGGTGTTCTTCCAAACGGGAATGTTGCTGTGAAGAGGATTAGGAACAACCACTCGTTCGAGGATGAGCCATTTTATGGCGAAGTTGATAGCCTATTAAACAGCTAGCCATCAAAATATAGTACGGTTTCTTGGCTTCTGTGCTAGTACAGACCAGACAGCGATAAAAGTTGAAGGATCTTCACAATATATTTATGCTGAGATAAGAGAAAGATTGCTCTGTTTTGAGTATATCAGCAATGGAAGCCTACAAAATTATATCACCGGTATGTCAAATTTGCATGTGAAGCAGCTCGTCTTTTCAACTACTATATATCATACAGTGTGCAATCAGTAAGAACAATCGAATGTGGAAAGTTTTCATGTTAGGTTGCTAATCTTCTTATTTCTGCAGATGAATTAAGGGACTTGAATGGAATATACGTTACCAAATTAAGAGGAATCTGTGAAGGGTTGCATCATCTGCACAGGGAAAGCAAATATATCATATGGATCTGAAACCGGCCAATATTCTACTAGATAATCATATGGTCCCGAAAATTACGGACTTTGGCCTGTCAAGACTAGATGAAAAGTCACATACCATGAGGGAAAACCGTCTTGGAACACTGTGAGCTATACGTCAAAAGAATCGACTATTTTTCTAGCATTTAATGTCTTGCATTTGTTCTGCTAAAATTCATCATTCTGTCGATTTCTTATGCAGAGGATATTGTGCTCCGGAATACCTATATGAAGGCAAGATGTCATACAAATCTGACATTTTTAGTTTGGGCATTATAATCACCCAATTGGTGACGGGAAACAAGGGCATCCCTGATAATAATAAGAACAATGTAGAATCCTTTTATCTCACTATGTAAACGGTCTCCTTCAGTATACCCTTAATTTCCTGCCTTTGCATAGTTTTACGATTTCTTGAGTACTCCCTCCGTTTTAAATATAAGATGGTTTAGCTTTTTGACACATTCACATGTATCTAGACATGTTACAGTGTCTACATTCACTTATTTTTAGTCCGTATGTAGACAACATGTGCAAGAGCTAAACTATCTTATATTAAAAAACAGAGTGAGTACTAGTTAACTTGCATGCTATGGTATTATATGACTTATCTAGGTAAGTAAGATACTCAAAGATAAAAAAATATTAACCATGTGATTGTCTTCGGTCATATCTCGCGCACTACACCAGAAAGTACGTGAGAGAGATATTGATCTCTTACTTGATTGATGTTATGGCTATATTTTTATTACGGACCAACTACAGGCACGTTACATGATCATAAGCACCTAGAACCTCGTCTATCTTTTTGTAAAGAGATATTTGTCCAAGCTGGTTTTGTCATACATGTCAACCATCCTTTCCCTTGCCCCATGATCGGAGGCGGCCATGGCTATGTGATAACAGAAAATGGACGAGCTAATGTGTCACCTGATGTGGAAATACAGGTACTTAGAAGATGGAGGCACAGATGGAAAAAATCAGGGACGGAAACAGCATTGGCTTACCAACAAGTGGCCAAATGCATGGAAATTGGGTTACTCTGCCAGGAAACTGACCCTTCCAAACGGCCTTTTATATGGGATATGATACATGATATCAGAGAAATGGACAGTGTTGATGAGACAATCAGCAATGGTTGTAAATATTCGCTTGGGCAGGTAAAGCTCGTATGCTCCATGTATCCTCACTATGCCAATTAATTAGCTTTAGACTACTTGCCCTCTGTTTTCTTCTTTTGGTGTTGAACCCTTCTTATTTTTTCTCACGGTCTTCGCATGTGGGTTTTGATATTTTCCATTTTATCATTGTATTGAACATCATAAATGATTTAAATTTAGAATGTTGAACCCTTTTATAACGTGGCTTGTAAAAGAAGGAAATGGTAGCAACTATTTGCTGAGGCAAAACATTGTTAGGTAGGGAATATGTATCTTCATGAATGCATAGCATGTAATAGATATTTATATTGAGGTTTCCTCGCAGATAAGCCCTTATTCGGAAGATGATATGCTTGGGGTCGAGCCACTCGAACTACATTTTCCTTCTGAGCTTCACAAGCAGATATCATGCTCACTTAAGTTAACCAACCAGACGGATAATTACATTGCCTTCAACATCGAAAAGATGAGCCCTCTCCCATATAGCATCGAGCCCAAGAACGACATTGTGCCGCCAGGGGGCCGCTATAGTGTTGACATAACATTGCAAGCACAGGACAGGGTGCCACGGGATAGGCAGCCTGCCAACGATTTCATAGTGTGGAGCACCAAAGTGAATGATTGTCTTGCACCTGTGGGTATAACTACAGATATGTTCAGTAAAGAAAGCGGTGTGGTTGATGCGGTCAACTTGTATGTTGCTTTCGGTGAAGAAGTCCACACCAGTTGAATGATCATCTTGCAGCTGAGGATATAAGTACGCCCATGCTCAATAAAGTGGTTGATGAGGTGAACTTGGATGTTGTTTCATACGGCGATGGGCTTCTTCCCACCCAAACAGCTGAACCCAACAACTTGGCTGCTGCTAATGATGAATTGGAGAAGAGGTCACATAATTCATACGCGACAGGTGGAATGGTTTACAAGGTATGGCCAATTTCCTCTACCCGACATGGAAAAATGTTGACAATAATATTGGTCCCGTATACCCTGAACTTTATTGTCATAGCAGGCTCCCTTCGGCCTTCCTCCAGCAATAACCGAAACAGGAATTTCAAACAATTTCCGGAGAGAACAATAGCCCCTAGCACTGTTGCTCGCATGTGCAAGGAAGTGACGTTCAACATCCATGAATTATATGCTGGACGCAAGGCAAACGTGCAATTTGATGCAGTGTACAGGTTAATCGCCTCTTTCCACAGCTCTCCATCCATCTTTCTGGTCAGTCCATAATTGTGAATTTGCTGTGAATCAACAGAGCGACTTATGACGTTGTCGTGCACAAGCACGGCGCACTGCTCTACTCAGAGGTGGAAACGGCTATTGCCTCGGAGGTGGATGGTCTCGGCAGGGCTCTCGAAGACGCCACTCCAGACGGCGGGCTGTTCTTGCAGGAACTTGTGGCCAAGTGGCAGCAGCACAGGGAAGAAGCCTATATGACGGGCCTCCTGGTGATGTACATGAATAAGATCTTCGTTCCGTCGACCGATAAGAAACCCTCCTACGAGCTGGCACTCCGCCTATGGCTGGACAACGTGGTGCGTTCAGGCAAGATCTTGCCTAGATTGATCGCTGCAGTGAGGCGAGCAAGGGAAGATGAAGACGCTGCGACCGAGCTAGCCGGTGTGGCCGAGATGTTGAAGGAGCTTGGTGACGAAGTGTACCACGAAGTCATGGGCGAGCCTCCTGTGTCGGAGTAATCTAACTGCGTCAAGTGCTATATTGTTTCAATACCCTACATTTACATTATAAGCATCTGAACCGTTGCATTCGATGCTCCGATGCTCCATTACCAAGTACAACACATCGGACACAATTTAACGCCCCACGATCACACACGTGAGCACCCTTTCTCCTGTCATATGTGGCAGCATATTGGTCGACTTTCGTATTTGCTTCTAGTTTTGTTTTGGTGCCGGTTGAAACTTGTCTCAATCTCTTTGTGATTTTTGAGATGTAAAACTATAACACCCGTTCACTCTGTAATAAATGGATGTGTATGCATCACTCGATGCAAAGGCCGGGGCTTCTCCTCATTTCGAAAAAAACGTGAGCACCCTTTCGTGTGTGTTTGCACCCTTTCGTGTGTGTTATCCCCTATCGCATTCACTTCGAAATTAAAGTCGTGTGCGATGCTTCAAAGTGTGTCCGTGTGTCAAACTTTCGCATACGTTTTTGTTTAAAATCGTGTGCGATATATCGCACACGGTTACAAATAACGAACCAGTTGCATTCTTGTGATGTTTTCACACACAAATTTTATCCAATCATCATGTGTAATCTGAATTGCCTTCGTGGGTTCCGCTCGACATGTGTACATTGTAATATAATAAAAAATCTCAATAGAAATTTGCAGTGCATGTTGTCAAGGTATTATGTGTCATTCAAGTTATACGATGATGATACCTGAAGCGGACACTACGGGAGAGTGGCTCGTTGCCGTGTGCCAAATGCACACGGTGAAGCCAGAAAAAACACACGGCAACAAGCACACGGCAAAGTCGTGCTCTCCCGTAGTGGGAGTAGCAAATCTGGGCATCCGGCCATCCTTCTATACAAGGCTAGCTTCCAACCCGCCTCCTTGCTGCACTAGAGAAAGCGTTGTCGTGGTGGAGGCAAGGCCTAGAAATATTTGTTTGATATCGATGTCTCGCCTTCGCCACTAGTCAGATTACAACAAGGAAAACATATTTGAAATAAGATTTTTTTTCTCTAGTCATGATATGGCCCCTCGTCCATTTCTTACGGTGGTTACAATCTCGTTTACTTGCTTATCATCATCGTTAGCTCGCTGGTCCATTTTTACTTGTAGTGTTTTTTATCAATACTTTTCACATCATACATTTAATACTTGTTTTCGGTAATACATGAATATTGGAAACCTGCTTGGAAGCTGGGGAAAAGAGAGTTCTGTGTTTTGTGTGCATGTGCTATTAATTTCCTGAAGACTTCATATTCCTACTAGTTTGATAAATCTTGGTTCTCAATTGAGAGAAATTCTTACTGCTGTCCACATGTTCGACTTTCGGAGCTAACAAAAACATCAATATTACCCTCAAACTGAGAAGAAGATCCGGGCATTCAGTCTTCCTCATGTACAAGCCTTCTAACTAGACTTTTGCCTACACTAGAGAATATGTTGTTGTGGTGGAGCCACTAGTCCGACTTCAACCACGATAAAATGTCTCAGCTTAAATTGTGGAAGGCGAGAAAATCTTACCATACCCGCATCCAGAGCATGACGGGGATCTACGGTATTTTAACTCTCATCCATTTAGCCGTAGGCATCACTACGACGTTGATTCAGGCAATCACTACGACGTTGATTCAGCAAATGTGCCCTACCACTAGAATGTCACATTAACCAACCAAAATCTGCACCTATTTGCATGCTAGATACGAGACCTGTGATTTCCCCGCCCCCGTCCGACAACGAGGTGGAGGGGAACATGCGTTCACCTGAGATCATGGTGGGAGAACTGGGTTGCCTCTAAAGGTGGAACTGAAGACGAGTCCAAATCTAATCAGCTAATGTCCACTAGTAGGAAAAGGGTTATCAGTGGCGCACCAAATTGAGATTCTGTGGCGCACCCCAAAATTCCTGGGTGCGCCACAGAATCCTCGCCACTA
The DNA here is from genome assembly GCA_947311845.1 of Poa pratensis. Lineage (NCBI taxonomy): Eukaryota > Viridiplantae > Streptophyta > Magnoliopsida > Poales > Poaceae > Poa > Poa pratensis. Next base: position 3,123,733 of record CAMZMU010000089.1, read on the forward strand.
AATTTTTTTTCTGTGGCGCACCATGGGCGTGCGCCACAGAAATCCACTTTCTGTGGCGCACCTTTCTGTGGCGCACCTGCCTGGTGCGCCACAGAATTCTGAAAAAATTCAAAAACTGCAAAAAAAAATTAAAAAGTTTCAAAAAAATCAGAAAAATCAAAATATGAAATAATATGAAAAATCCTAATTATTGGAATTATTTTCAGATTTTTTGAATTTTTTGAACTGATACCTTCCCGCTAGGTCACCCATCCTCAAATTACTCCAACCCTAGCACGTTTAACTTATAAGTTCCACCCACTTCACCTACCCTTATGCTACTCAAGTTCTTATTGATATATATATCATATGTATCCTCTTAAGTCTTGTATGTGTATATGTTAAACGTGTGTTTTTAAATTTCAGATTTTTTAAAAACTTCTAAACTTTCAAAAGGAGATTCAAAAGTTTCAAAAGATCCAAAAAAAAATTCAAAAAACTTAAATTTTTTCAAAAAATCCAAAAAAATTAAAAAATCTAAAAAATCCAAAAAATCCAAAAAAAATAATAAAAAGTCAAGAAAAGTCAACAATCTTCTTTGTTATACATTTCTGTGTCTTTTTTTGGAATTTTGAATTTTTTTGATTTTGCTGCGAAAAATTGTCTGTTTGAAATAAAATTTTTTTCTTTTGGAATTGTGATGAAGATTTTTTTCCTGTTTGTTGCAGAAAAGGTCAAAATTCATATTTCAAAATTTTTATACCTACTAGACACTCATACCTAACTACATGTCAAAGGATTTTATTTATTCAATTTTTTTATCATTTTCTTTTACTTCCTACAAGACAAAAAAGGCGATCCACGGGGGGGGGGGGGGGGATTTGAAAAATAATTCTGTGCCAGGTGCGCCACAGAATTATTTTTTTCAAATTTTAACCCCCCCCCCCCCCCCCCCCCCGGATAACTTTCTGTGGCGCACCTGGCCATGTGCGCCACAGAAATGTGACTTTCTGTGGCGCACCTGGCTTGTGCTCCACAGAAATGTGACATTCTGTGGCGCACCAAGCTTGGTGCGCCACAGAAATATATTTCTGTGGCGCACCAATTAAGGGTGCGCCACAGAATGCAACCTATCTATAAGGGTTTTCCTACTAGTAGTCCAACCAGTGTCCATTTTAACATTATCCAATCCAAGTTTCACTTTGTAATTCAAAATCCATCCTGTCCACATAGCTATAAATTTTGGATATCGAAAATTTAATGGACTTCCCTAGCGTCGTGGGGAACAGCGTGGTATATTCCTCTCCTATACGAATTTACCGTGACGGACACGAAACGGGAAGCCGGCCACGGTTTTTTTTTTGGGCAGCGCTGAGCGTCCCCTGGAGGAAATTTCCCCCAAGCCCCCGCATAGAGAAGGCGACACATGTCCCCCTTGGTCAACGAAGCCCATGTGCACCTGCCCTTTCCGCCCCGCAAACAAAAAACAACAACAAATCCCCAACGGCGCCAACGCGTCCCCACGGCCAGAGCCCGCACCACCGCACCATCAGTCCCGTCACGTGAGAAAGTCCCAGCAAGAGACCTCGCCGGCAGCACCGCCGGCAACGCGACGACTCCAGTTGGCAGCACCACCACTCTCCCTTGCAGCACCACCTCTTATCGATGGTAGCACAGTTGCCCGCCTATGGCAGCTCTACCAGCTGACAGCACCGCCGCCCCTCGTTGCAGCGTCGCCGGTCGCTGCGGAAGACGCCGATCTCCGCGTCGCAGATGTAGCAGCCCTGCCTGCTCCTTGTAGCATCACCGAGGCCAACGGAAACATCGCCAATCATCGCTTGTAGCAGCTTCCGCGATAGGAATTTGAAGCTCCGGCGGCCGCCATTGGTAGCAAGGGCGTCCTGCTTCTGCAGCATCGACGCATTGGTAGCACCGGCGGACACCATTGGTAGCACTCGCGGCCGCCGTTGGTAGCAAGGGCGTCCTGCTTCTGCAGCATCGACGCATTGGTAGCAACGGCGGCCAGTATTGGTAGCACCGGTGGACACCATTGATAGCACTCACGGCCGCCAATGATAGCAGGGGCGTCGTGCTTCCGCAGCATCACCGCTGCCTCCCCTTCGGCAGCACGCTCCACGCTGGCAGCACTGGCGATGTCCCTGGTAGCACCACAGCCATATCCTTTGAAGCAGCACCGGCCACCCCTGTGCGCCTTCACTGTTGTTGGAACTAGGCTCGCGGGCGCAGGAGCCATGGGCTTCACCTTGCATCCCTCGTCACGGGAGCCATGGCTGCACCTTCCGCTCCGCCCAGCAGCCATGGTCGCACCTTGCAGCCCTGATCATGGGAGCCATGGCCGCACCTTGCCGCCTCCGCCCAGCTGCCATGGCCTCGCCTTGCAGCATGGGGACTCTCCCATGTTCCTCCAAGCCCCGTCCTTGCAGCACCTACAGCACCTACGTGCTGATCATGGTTTTAAAATTCAGTGAGATTTCAACGAAATTCACCGAATTTCACTGATTTCAGCATCCACCGAAATAATCACCTTTCGGTCAAAATATTTCACCAGTTCCAGTACTACATAGGAATATAAAAACTATTTAAACTATTTTTAAAATTTTCAAAATTTTAAATGAATTTGAAGAGAAAATTGCGGTCTTTTGGCCGAAACAAAAACCGAAATCACTGAAATTCACTAAATTTCAGTAATTCCAGTAGTGTCCGAAATTTTTCCGAAACTGAAATTTAGCACCATGGTGCTGATAACAGGGGATTTGGGCGACGATGACTCGCTCGGGCTGTGCGGAGAGGAGGTAAAATTGAGTGGTGGAGAATAACGGAGGTAATGGATAAGAGCGAGAGAAAGCGGTGCGTGGGTCCAGGAGCACGTGTTACGGAGGGAGGGAGCCGATCGAGCACACGTATCGTCCGCGCGATCATAACGATCGAACGGCGCTGGATGAGACAGATCCTCCGGAGGCAAGGAAGCGTTTCCCTTTTTTTTTTTTGACACTAACGGCGAGCCCAGTTCCGTTAGATTCAATTTCTTTCGGGGTCCAAAGCCCATGGACTTTAGAAATCCAATTCCAGATTTACTTGCCCCTCTCTCGGAAAAACCATGAGACGAGTCCCTTATAGAACACGCTTTTGCCACTGTTGTATCTACCAGTATTTTCTCGAAATGTATATCTTCTTTAATTTGGGCCAAAATATAAATGTAAAAAAATGCCCTTTCATGAGCATGAATGCTTAGCTAATTTCCAAACGAAAAAGTTTCAGTATTTGAAGGAATTCAGTGACTATCATTTCGGCCGAATCTCGACCAGAAACAATATGTTTTTTTTTGAAAGGGAGGAGTACAATCCTGCTACAACCGGAGGAAAACATCAAGAACAGAAGCAGAATCATACAACAGGAACTCGGCACGAAGAACTACAGCAAAGAGCAGCTGAACCACCGAAGCACTTCCACGCCGATGAACACCGGAGAAGAAGAAATCCAACCTCGAACCACCTGGAAGAAGGTCGACCTCCAACAATGAAGAAGACCGCATCAGCCACTCGGCGCAAGCACCGAGATCTCGACGATGAACAAGCACGGCCAAGCCGCCCCAACCACCAGCACCAGCACCACCTGTCGCCGGGGCGACCAAGCCGTGCCAGCAGCAGCACCACCGCGCCCACGAACCCAGCTCCAGCGCCGAGCACCCAACCTCCCCGCTCCGGATCTGCACCTCCAGAGAACTCCACCCCTCGCCACCACGGCCGGCCGGAGGAGCCTCGAAGAAACAGAGACAAGAGCTTCGAACAAAACCAGGCGCAGCACCCCCGCAGCTCCACCCCTCACCACCACGGCCGGCCAGGGAAGACAGAGGCACATACCTGCAGCAGCAACTCCTATACAAGCCCCATAGCTCCACAGTGACGCCGGAGAGCTCGTCACTGCGACGGCGGAGCCAAGGCACAAAAGCCATGTCGAGGTCGTCACCGCCGCCACAACCACCTCGACTGGCCACCAGGCTCACAGATCGAACCACACCGGCCGCCGCAGAAGCCACCAGCCGTCGATCCGAAGCACCTTATTCGCCGCCGCCGCCACTCACGACGCCGGCACGAAAACCTAGCTACCTAGCCTACCCTAGACTACGAGCACACAGATCCGTCCGGCGATTCGACCCCCACCCCCCTCCGACGGCACCAAGGCCGGCGGGAAGGAGGTGGGCGGCGGAAACGCCGGCGGAAAAAGAATCGCCCCCGGTCGCCTTTCTACAGTAGAGAGGAGAGGGGAACGGGATTCAGCATGATGATTTTCATGCATATGGCTTCTTGACCAGAAACAATATGTTGTTCGGTCGATCGAACTGAAATCAGAGGCCGAAACATCTTTATAGGCCAAAAACGCCACGGGGACGCAGGCACGCACGCAGCAAGCGACAGCACCAACCAGCAAGCACTCTACCGTTAGCCATGGCGCAGTCCACCTCCTTCCCGCCAGAGCAGATCCAGAACGACGATGTATTCAGCTATAGAAGATGGATGAACGCCGTCGATCGGAGCATATGCGACAATTAGGCAGATCACTAACTTGGGTTTTGAAGTTGGAACAACCCGCCCGAGTGGCTAGCTGACTTGTTTGCTGGCCGGAATCTCTCAGCGCCTCTCCCGGCGGTGGTAGCCGCAATATATAAATGAGACTAATCTCATAATACTAATTCACAGACTGTTCAGGGCTTCAGGCCGCCTCGATTTGTCCCTCGTTTAAAAGGCTACTAGCTGCAGCTTGGGCGTACTTTTGTCAACTCATCTTGTCACCGTGCAAATCATCATGCCGCCAATTATTATCCCACGCTACAATCCTATGTGATCGCAATGCCGTTGCACGACTATCCCATCGGAAGCACGATTGAGGGAGCGAAGGAAGCAACTCCACAGCAGCCGAGAAGTTGCCGGTTGCCACCCGCTCCTCCTCTCGCGGATCCTGCCTTCTAATTAACCACTCGATCGAAGTGTTGAGTATGAACAACTTGATCCCGCCGTCACCCGCTCGTGCGCGCACACAAGCTCGCTGGCATGTCCTGTCCTGCCCGTAAATGATAGGATTACTTATATATATCATCACTGTCATGGGAGATCCGTGCCCTGTCACCGGGGGACAAGCCATAGCGCATCATCATACAGTACACCACTAATCTACTAGGCTCGAGGAAAAAACCATTAATCTATGCTAATCTAAAGCTGTATGAGATTAGGTGTAGTACTTATTCAACTCTTAGCTGCTTGCTAGCACAGGTGGAGGATTAACGTTTAGTGCCAGACGGCAGCTACCATGGCTGCCGATCTGGCAATGCGCGCAGCCGCCAAGCCACCTCGAGATCTGGACGAAGCGCGCAGGCCACCGCGCCTCGCGGATCATGCACCCGGCCTGCTCCTTCCTTCGCCTCGCCGTTCATGTTGCCAAATGCCAACTGGTTCGACCATGTCCTTTCTCTTCTCCCTAACGCCAACGGTCAGCTAGTGAACTGGTTCGACCCGTTCTCCAATATTTGTCACCACTGGCTAGGATTTTGCCACCTTCACCATCGCAGCTGGGATGAGGATTTTGTTGTGAGTGAAAAAAATACGTAGTTACCGTACAATGTATATATTTGGGTGGCATTTGTGCAACCTTTAATATTTTTCAATTTCTATGTAGTTTGTCACCACTTCACTTTTTTTGATAAATGAGAATGTATTAATAGCAAGCTGATACCTGCAACAATATACTGCAGAGATGTAACTGAAACATCATGGATGCACATTATTAAAGAATATAAAGGATAATAAAAGAAAATACATGACCAGTCATGCTGCAAAGATTAACGACAGACAACCACAAACAACATCTACAAACCATCCTTGACAACGCACACACTCCGAGAAAAAGGTCCCTCCACAAGAAATCTTACATTAAGGGAACGTTAAAAAAAGCGTAGCCATCACCAGACCTAACCACTAAACGCCAGATCACGGGTTTTCACCCCGGATAACAAGTATGAGCAATACCAAGTACAACCAACTAAAATTTAGTATTCTAAAAGCACCTGTCATATCCACTTGCCGACCCGGCACCTCCATTCCTCATAGCCACTCACCTGCACAACCTGGCGGGAATTTCTACGTGGCCGAGAGCCATGCTCCATTGGAAGTGTTGTAAAAAGCGACAGGGGCCGCCCGACCACCACCATGACGGCGACGCTCGCCGCCTCTCATGATGGAGACCACAGAGAAAAGTTCATCAGGACTGCAGATAACACAAAAGGGGCCATTCCACGACGAGATTCTAGACTACAAGCCAACTGACATGAAGCACCCGGTGTGACACAGAAAGTGGACTTGGCCACCATCATCAGCGCCACATTTATTGCCCTTGCAGTGCTAAGGTCCCTCCGTGTTATGGATGATGAGATCTGTTGGACACCAGAGGAAGACATCCATGCTCCCCAAGAGCTATGCCGGCAGGAATTTTATATACTAGTGTAGTTCTTCTTGGATAGTCGTTATGGTGTTGAAACACAAGTCACATACCAGTCGGTCAACATATTAAATAGGAAAGTATAAGCTCTCGTGCTGCATCATTTTGTATCTTCATTCTACAAACATAAATCAACCTTAATGTGTTTTCTTGCGAGACTCGGTTATTCAATGTTATCACACCAAGGATACGAAAAATGTGTATGCTACCTGAAAAGCTCTAGAAGTACTAATCATACATGTACCAAATAATTTTTAGGTTGCAGCCTTTTAAATAGTTTCAATGCTTATAAATTTCGGTCCAAGTAATAAGGTAGGCTTAGTCCCAAGGAGAAGAACTAGTGAGACATCCATCGTGTGAACAATGTCTCCAATCAGCATTGCATATGCCTTGATCGTTTGGTTTTAACTCCGAGATTGGAGTTGTGCTTGACATACCAAAGGATTTTATTCAATGCGTATCAATACACTATTTGTCCACTAACAAACTTTGGTCATTGAGAAGTGAATCTCAGAATGTTTCAAGGCCAAGTAGTGTTTCTACAATGATAGGATGGTTTGTCGATTTGCATGGTCGATTTCTTAAACCCTAATAGATAACCAGATTATATGGCAAGAAAATGATGTTACAACCGGTTTGTAATACAAACAAACTTTTTCAACAAATTAATAATGTGGACGATTCATAATCATCAATGTTGTTAATGTTTTTTTTTTGACTTTGTTGCTAATGTACATATACTTGAAAAATTGATGTGAGAAGTCAGCGAGTGTTCTTTGTGTAAACAAGAATTTAGCTATAGACAGATTCATGCACCCTTATGAAAATAATCTTTACAAATGATATCTAGCCTAGTCGGTATGAAATGTATGGCTTCTCAATAAAGTTTCAATCCGGAGAATATTGTATAATCTTCGCAAGTATCTTTCTATGTGTGGAACTGTTGTTTAGAATAACTTATCTTATTTATAGTTATGTGTGAAGCCAACTGTACATACATGCTTCCTTAAAAAGCTCCATCAAAGACATGTTCAATGCTATCGTTCGGCCCTATTTATATTGACATTTTTTACTTGTTTATAATTTTTCTTCTGCTGTTGTTATCAATTCACGCTTACATATACCAACTTAGTTATTTTTCCATGTTTAACTATTAGTATTAAACATGTAGTATGTTCTTTTACAATATAACCACTATAAATTTATTAATTATCATTACAAATATTTTTCTTATGATAATTAATGTTATTTTATTGTAGATTTTTATATTAATATTTTTTAAACATGTTTCAGCCCAATGAGAAGAAAAAGTACCACATTATTCCGAGAATACATTTGTACCCATTGTCTGATAGTGTATAATTTGTTCCCATATCCATAATTTCCTTAAATATCTACCTAGTTCGGTACATTGTCTCAGACCATTCGATTCTACCAAAGTGTATCAAGACTCTCACGATTAGAAATAACTAAGTAGAGACTTAGTTTCAGTAAGTTTAATATCCTTCAAAATATCAATATAATATTCCAAGTGCATTTTGTCTAGGTAACGTGTTATTCAGGATATGCGATAACGATACCCTAAATCAGGGTAGCACATCCACATGCATGTGACCATTGTAACATTCTGGTTCATCGCTTATAGAATCTCATCTCGATAGAACTCCGATGTTAAGCGTGTTAGCCTCCGAATATTATTGGGATGGGTGACCGACTGGGAATTTCTTTTCGGGTGCGCACGAGTGAGCACAAAGTGCGCAAGAAAGATTCGTGTTGGTATGGGCCAGTCGAGATCCAAGAGAGCTGCCAGGCATAACCGCCGTCGGCCCGGGAGTGGCATGGGTGTTACAACCATCCTTGATGGCAAGAAAATCCGGCCATCAGCTCATCCAAGACATGACGGGGATCTACGACCTTTAAATCTCATGTTGATTTGTAGGAAAACCAAAATGCCGACGCATTGACTCCACCACCACCACCACCACAATTGTACCCCACACAATCAAACCCTACACATATTAACATGCTAGATGCAGGATCTGGGGTTCCCCATCCCTCCCGCGCACAACGAAGGGGAGTGGAAGCAACGCATTCGTCGGAGGTCATCTCGGAGAACCGGGTTCCATCTCTCTAGCCTCTTGCCTACTCTAGCAGAGCCAAGGAAATGACTGCGAGTCAAGTCCTTACAAAAACGCATCCAACTTTAGTACTAGTATTGTCTCCTTCGATATGAGGCAAAAAAGATGAATGTATAAAAATGCCCTTTCATGCGCATGAATCAGGACAAACCAAATTCCGAACACACAAGTTTCAATCTCGAAAGAATTTTGTGAGTATCGTTTACAGGCTGTGTGCTGCCCCTGATCAGCTGAATCTCGATCAGAAACCTGATTTTGTTCAGGCGATGGATCTGAAATCCTTAGAAAGAAACCAAGAAAACAGAGGCCGGAAACCAAGAACGATGCTGCCATGCCATGCTTGCCACTTGTCTTGTCTGACAGAAGAGCTGACGACGCGTCTTGACCTCAACTACACATGCACGCACGCACGCTCCGTGGCACTGTCAGACTTCAGACAGCGTCCAGCTCAGCTCAGACTCCATACAACTCAGCTTAGCTCAGATCTTTATAAGCCAGCAAGGCCACACGCAGAAGGTCACACACTCACGAAGCTACACCAACCAGCAAGGAAGCTACACCCGAACTCGGCGGCCATGGCGCGCGCAGGTTCAAGCTTCGCGCAGACTCAGCCATGGCTGCCACGCGAGATCCATCGGATTAGGATAGCCAGCCGGGGTCGTCGCCGGCGCGCCCGTGCGCGTGCACACCCTGGCTGGCATGTCCTGTCCTGCTCGCAAATGATAGGATTATACTATATATCATCGCTGTGAAATGAGATCCTGCATGGTTACCGGGGAACAGGCCATCAATAATCATCACACAGACGCCACTAATCTACACGTTCGAGGAAAAAACAACACTGATGTATGCCATTCTAAACCAGTATGAGTATTACTTAAACAACTCGTAGCTGCTAGCACAAGTGTAGTACTATTAACGTTTAGTGCCAGGAGGCAGCTGCACTCCTCGCGGATCATGTCCGTGGCCTTGTACACGCGCCGTTCATGTTGCCGAGGAACAACACACACCAACGTCGTCTTCTGTCTCCTACCAAACGCCAACGGGCAAATAGTTCAACCCGGAGTACATTCTTCAGTTAATGTTTGCTGAGATCATCATCTTAGTTACACCTGGAGCAGAAGCTGATGCTTTTTTTCGATGTAATTGTTTTTTCGAGTTGGTTACCGGAGAATTTACTCACGGGTTCAGTGTGCAAACGGGCTAACCATTTTTTATATATAGTTTCCTTCTTTCATATATACACAGCTTTAGTTTCGACGGTGTAAGAGCGTCTCCACCAGCGTCTTTTTTTAAATGTGTCTGGCACCCCTGAAATGTTGTCCACATTAGGCGTGAGGACGTGCCCACATGTATTTGGACGGCTGCCTCCAAAACGGCCAGGCCTATTAATTTTTTGTCTTTTTGACTAATATTAGCCAGAATATAAAATTTATTTTTTCAATAAAGAGATTTTATTACTTAAAAAGAATACAATATTTATGACACCCAATTTAATAGATACAAAATAAGAGTCCTAGACACCAAAAAAATGGGGTAAAATGGGAAGAACTAGATATTATCTTTTGCCAATGGTAGAATTAGTACCGGAAGTGCGTTCACACGGCAGGTGCCAGTCAAACCTTTCTGCACTGATCTCACACAGGTTGGACGCCCCGGATAAGTCGGGAAGATCCTCTTAGTTGTGGTTTTGTATTCCTTTTGGTAACCCGGTTATTAGAAAATTAGTGACAATTAGTATCTCTATAGATAACAATTTGCTTACTTAAAAATGAGTGTTTGTTAATGCTATGTTTTATTACAGTGGAATACGCCGGGGGTTGTAGCTAGTCCAGACAATTCATTTAGGGTATAGTAAAATCTATCATTTTTCATATTTATACTGAATTCTTTTACGTCGTCATATTTGCCTTAACAATACACATATTATGTGTTCATCCATATACATTCGTTGATGTATTTTCTTAAATATGTAATTGCATGTATAAGTAGAATCAATTATATACTCATGTTCTCGAACATAAAATACATTTTTTTGTATAATATTAGGTTAACTATATCTACAAATATATCTTATGGTATAAAAGTGAAGTTTTTTTTTGTAATAAGAAGTTGTATTTTTATTTTAGTTCACGATATTTACATTTTTTTGCACAATGTTTAAACTTAAATTTAAGAAGACTAAAAGTATCATATATTAAACCTAACTATACATTCATCCACATTGTGTTGCCGTGGTTTTATGTCTATCCTATATGGTGTATCATTAAATATCTAAATTACTCGGTAGACTGTTTCAGAGTATCCGAGTCCAGCAAATTTATCAAACATTTTCGAGTCTATTTGAAAATAAATAGAGACTATCAAGAAAAATGTATGAAGCAGCAATAAGTAATTATTTCTCAAACCACTCCTCTGCTCTCGCTAGTTTTACTAAATTTAATATCCTAAAAAATCTCAATAAAATTATAGGCAGAATGTTGGCTAGGTATTCAGTGCTATCCAATATAGAGTAGTGTAAATCGCCGTATTTTAGAGGCCGGGTAGAAGATCAGCGAGCCTCCTACAAAATTCTTTCAACCATCCTTCTGTAGGGCATGGGAGAAAATTACGTTGTTGGAGGGCGAATACGAAAATGGGCGTAATGTCCTTGATGAAAATGCATGTGATTGTAGAGTACTTGTCCCGTCTAAAATTCCTCCATGTCAATAAATGGCCACGACAAAATTCGAAATAGAAAATTTTGAATCTTGATGACAGGCTGTGTGCTAGCACTGAATCTGCTGAATCTCGATCAGAAGTCTGATTTTTTTCACTAGATCGATCTGAAATTAACAAAAATAAACAAACAAAAGGGAGGCCAGAAACTAAGAATGATCTTGTAATGCGCAGTACAGTTCATGCCACATGTGCTGTTTGACAGACAACTGAAAAATAAATAGAGACTGTCAAGAAGAATGTATGAAGTGTCAATAAGTAATTATTTCTCAAACCCACTCCTCTGCTCTCGCTATTTTTTACTAAATTTAATATCCTTAAATATCTCAATAAAAATTTAGGCTGAATGTTGCCTAGGTATTCTGTGCTACCAATCTATAGTAGTGTAAATCACCATATTTTAGAGGCCGGGTAGAAGATCAGCGAGTCTCCTACAAAATTCTTTCAACCATCCATCCCGCAGGGCATGGAAGAAAATTATGTTGTGGCAGATCCGCGTCTAAAGAGCAAAATCCGATGCAAAAGTTACCTCCAAAGTAGGACATTAAGAAGACTATATCTTAGGTGCCCACAAGGCACAACATGAATGTATGCCCTTGAGTTGTGTGACCTGTAGGACATCAACACAATGGCGCTAGAGCTGTCCCGACAACTTAAAAAAAACAAGGCAAAGATTTGTCTCCAATATTGATAAAGAAGGAGCAAACATCAGTCTAGGGCAAGGAAAAAAGAAAACCACATAGGCATTAATGATGTATCAGCCGATAAGTTCACAGAACTTCTTTGCCCTGGCCAAGATCCAATTTCTTTCCTTCGTCTTTGATGCAAATTAGGGGCGCTGGGACACATTTACCAGACCACCAAGGCCACTATAATAGCATCTCCAAGAAACCTAACCCTACGCCTATTTACATGCCAATACTGGAATTAAGGGTTACGCACGTCTCCCACTAGCAAGTGGAGGGAGGGAAACCCATGGGTTAACCTATTACTTAATGTTCGAGGGCGAATGGGAAAATGAGAGTAATGTCCTTGATGAAAATGCACTTGATTGTAGAATACTTGTATTGTCTATAAACCTCCATGACAATAAATGGGTACGGCAAATTTGAAAATAGAAAATTTTGAATCTTGATGACTGCTTGTGTGCTAGCACTGAATCTGCTGAATCTCGATCAGAAGTCTGATTTTCTTCACGCGATCGATCTGAAATTAACAAAAACAAACCAACAAAACAGAGGCCAGAAACAAAGAATGGCCCTGTAATGCGCAGTGCGCAGTAAAGTTCATGCCACTTGTGTTGTTTGACAGACAGCTGAAAATCGCACGAGCTCACTGAATCGCAAATGGGAGTAATGTCCTTGATGAAACGTATTTGATTGTTGCATACTTGTATTGTCTAAAAAAAGCGTCCATGACCATAAAATGGGTCCGATAATTTCCAAATATAAAAGTTTGAATCTCGATGGCATTTGGCGAGTGTAGTTTAACAGCCTATGTGCTAGCCCTTGATCTGCTGAATCTCGATGAGAAATCTGATTTTTCATTACACGATCGATCTGAAATTCACAAAAAGAAACCCAAGAAAACAGATGCCAGAAACCAGGAAGGATCCTGCCATGCGCACTACTCTTCATGCCACTTGTCTTGTCTGACAAAAGAGCTGACGACGAGTCTCCTTCCTCAAGGCCTCAAGTCCTCAACTACACTGGACATGCACGCTCCCGTCCAGCTCAGCTCATACTCCAGACAACTCAGCTCACCTCATCAGATCTTTATAAGCGAGCAACGCCGCACAGACGGTCTCACGCTCACGGCTCACCAAGCTTCGCCAGCTACAGTGCTACACTCGACCTCCGCAGCCATGGCGCGCAGCTTCGCGCGGTCCATCTCCTTCCCGCTCAGCCCCTCCAGGTCATCAAAGCCGCGCGCGCCGTCGTCGGCATCGTACCACGCGCGGTCCGTGAGCCTGCCGTGCCGGTCGCACCCGATCCTTGCCCACCTCCACACTCACATCCGCGCCGTGCGCGCGTGGGCGCAGCAGGGCCCGGCGTCGGCGTCCTCGTCCGTTGCCGCGGGGCTGGCGCACGTGGACGCGCTACACGCCGCGCTCGGCGACCTCCTGGACCTGCCCGAGGCCCAGGCCGCGCTCTCGGGCGCCGGCGCCGCTAGCGACCGGCTGCTGGACGCCTTCCTCCGCCTCGCCGACGCGCACGGCTGCTTCCAGGAGTCCGTGGTCGCGCTCAAGCAGGACGTGGCCGAGGCGCTTACAGCCGTGCGGCGCCGCGACGGGGCGAGGCTCGCGTCGGCTGTGCGCGCGCAGCGCAGGGCCGGCAAGGAGCTCGCGCGGCTCGCGGCTGCCGCCAGGGAGTGCGCCGTGCGTCCGTCACGGCTCAGCGTCATGGGAGGTGGGGGCGCGGCGGAGGCGGAGGTCACTGGGCTGCTGATGGAGTCGGCGGCAGCGACGGCGGCCGCTTCGGCCGCCCTGTTCGGGGCCGTGGCGGCCATGTCGGCGTCCGTTGCGTCCGTGGCGGCAGAGTCGTGCTCGTGCAAACGGACTGCGGCGCTGGTGTGCCTGGTGAAGACGAAGAAGAAGTCGAGATCAGGGGATTTTCAGGTTGAGGCGGAGGAGACGATGGCGGCGGTGGCGGAGCGGCTGGAGGAGCTGGAGCAGTGCATCGAGGAGCTGGAGGCCGGCAGCGAGAAGGTGTTCCGGAGCCTGGTGCAGACCAGGGTCGCGCTGCTCAACATCCACACGCTGCACATTTTCTAGGTTCCGTTTCAGCTTAATCGTACAAGTGAGTAGTGAGATTAATGGCAGGAAACCAGTGCCTTTGTAACTGTAAATAAGTAGATGATGACGGTGAATAGAAGAAGGAATTAATGCCATGGAGTTCTTGCTTGCCTCGGAATGTGCCTGTGTTGCGATGTGTTCTTAAAAAGTCAAAAAGATGCATCCCGGCGTGGGTTTTAGCCTGATCTGTGGTCAGTGCTAGTGTTGGTTCTGCACACCAATGTTCAGAGTTAAAATGGTATTTCATTTTATTACAAAAATGTGGAAAACTTCATCTTTTTTCTGAATTTGAAGTTGTGTAGTATTCACAAAAACTATTATTTGGGAATGTGTGCTGAGTAGTGAATTGGGAACAAGAAGAAAAAGAGAAGGCTGGTGTATTCACGACAATTGATTGAATACACAGAATGGGCTGTGGGTCGCCCACGTTTACAGCTGGGAAGACCCATCAATTATTTACGGGCTCAGATTCTCTGACATAATGTCAGGTGACTTTGTGCCGGACTCACACGTCAGTGACACAAAGTCACCTAATGTTAAGTCAGCCATTCCTGGCCGATTATTTACTGCCGAAGCCCCTACAGGCGTCCACAAGAAGCATCGTCCTGTGAAGGAAAACAAAAAACAACTAGAACTTTGCTCAGTCAAATCCACTGATACAATAATCATTTGGAATTTTTCTCACTGGATTTTCTCTGTATGGATTTGTAATGCACTGATATAATGAACGGAAACAATCCCGCCATTTCGCTAAGAAAAAACAGATTTACTATCTGTTAGAAGACCGAGACACGACCATTTAATAATCAGCTCACAAGCGTCCTATTTACAAAGTGCAATTTCCGTAAGTACACATAGATGATAAATTTCTCATATAACGAGTTATGAAGGTCGATTGCGAAACAAATATTTCTATAAATTGACCGAGAAACAGTTTACTCCGGAACCGCTTCGCATGGGGATCTCTGTCGACAGAAATCCCAACTACGAAGATTTCTTCAGCTGCCGTTGGTGAAAATCAGGAAACAACTGGGTCTTTGAAATGTTTACGGAAACATGGAGTTTTCATGTGGCTGCTAATTCATGATCGACTTAACACAAAGGATCTTATGCATCACAAACACTGGCATATAGAGGGTGGCAATATCCACCATATCTCCTCTTTTATATCTTTGAGTTCTTAACTCCCTGGTAGATAATCAAATATTATGGTAAGTTTTCCGACATAGATAACTGATTATGACAATGTGACAGGTTTGGAATGCTCAGAATGTAACCATTGATGTGATGATAATATATGTTCATGAAATAATGTGGAAGGATAGGTTAAAATAAATTCTGAATTAAAAAATCATTAATTATTTCACATGGATATGATACTCGGAGATTCACCCTTTAATAGGCTGATATAAAACATTAAACTTCAAAATATTTATAAGATGTCGTGTTCTCACACACCCAAACAATTGAATACTGTTTTTAAGTAAAGTGAATTAATAGTTTAACACTTCTCGCTCTATAATTAATGAAGTTGACAATTCTCAGCCATTTTGCACCGATGTTATAATTTGCGATGTTGTACTTGGTAGTTATTATCGTTTTATAAACTAAATATAAAAATATGATGTGTGATGCTTCTGAATTTATAGACAAGTTTTAATAAATTGATATCATCCAAAATGTGTTTAAATTCATTATGCTCCCATATTTATATTGAACGTTTGTACTTCATAGTTTATCTCAGCCCTATAGATAGTTTTTTCATCAATACACATTCTTTTATATACTATAGTAGTTATTACTGTTTCATGTCTTACTAACAAATGAGCCATAAGTCATGCTATTGTACATCACATACTTAGTTTTTATAATGTATTATTCGTAATCATTACGAACATATTTATGGTGCTAAATTAACGATTTATTGTTTCATGTTTTAGTTTCTAATGTTTATATAAACCTTTTTTAGCATTTCAGCATAAATCAGAAAAAATAAACTTATCACATTACTCCAAGTATACATTATTTCCTATTGTATATGGTTATGTTTGTGTCCATATTTGTAGGGCCATTTAGTATCTAAATAAATTGGTAGAGTGTTTATAGTGTATGACACAAGCTAAGTGTACAAATAATCTCATGTTTAGGTGAAACTAATATATACTATAACTATAAATGTAATTAAGTGTACCTAACTTTTTTTCTTCTTTTGAATCCCCCTCCTCGACTCTTATGTGGGTGACTTCTACAGTCTGGAGGATATTGCTACATAGGGTGGTCCGACAAAGCCACATCGTGATTTCTTCATGATTTTGATGGTGATCTATGCAATGAAGTGTGGAGATTGCAGATGGAAGTTGCAGATCGACACAAATGAATACAAATGTGTGTGGAACCACATTATTTATGGTGTAGGGTTTATGATTTAGGTGCGTTTTCACGAAAATTACTTGAGAAAATGAGAAATGTTGGTCGTGACATTTGAATTATTTATGCAGATAAATCAACAAACATGTAGATTTTATACATCATAAAAATGACTGCAAATGTGTGTACAATAATTTTACTCCCTCCGTTCACTATTACACTGCGTCCTAGTTTTTCAAAAAATTCGCTTTTACACTGCGTTTTGACTTGATTACCTAATTTACCCTCACATTGGTATTCGGAGGCATTAAAACTCTCCGAAAGTCACTCGCCTTCCAGGTTCCAGCCGTAGACTCCTCCTACCTAGGCCAATGCATACAAGGATTGATGACGAGCGATCATAAATTTTCTAGCCAGCGTGAGGGGTAATTCAGTCCGCTTAGGCCCAGTTCTTTTGAGCTTAGGCTTATGCATAAGCCACCCAGAAGAGAGCTGTCCAGATAAGCAGCTGTGGATTTAAGCCACCCAGAAATTGCAGTCCAGTTCTTTTGGGCTTCCGCTGTCTTGGCTTATTTTCTGAGTTGTATGATGAAAAGTCTGTAACACCCTTTTAATAGATTTATGCTCAAACTTATTAGATTTTGAGTTCGTTTATGCTATTTTCGCATGTATGATCACAATATAATATTTCAAACGTCATATTAATTGCTAAATATGAAAATAAAATAGGATTCATTGTTCATTACAACTCAAAATAGAAGGAAGGGCATGCAAATGTTTTCCTTCCTAGAAAATGTAGAAATATACTCTAATAATTATAAGGAAACACACTCCTAGCAATATCATTACGGATCACTTTCATGTAGGTACCATCATCTTCGGGTGGAGCACTAGGATATGAGGCACTCTCCTTAGAACATATCCTCCACCATCAAACAAGTCGAAATCTTGATGTAAGACCATAGGTTCCAACCAACAGATCAAGCAATGGGTAAAACACAGACCTCATCATCCTGAACATAGAATAGAAATCTTGTGCATGCGTTTCTTTTTGTTCCACCCATTCAATAATTGTTATCTCCGATTTCTTCGCGGTGCATAAGGCAACTTCTCACTAATCCCAGATTTGCTTTTCTCCATCTAGTGATTATGTGTATAACAATATTGTTCAATAAGTAGAGGGTACGCAGCTTTTCTCCACCGTGAAGAAATCAGAGGAGCCGGCTGCCACAAGAAACGGCTTAAAATCGAGTTCTTTTGGGCTTGAGCTTGTTTTCACAGAGAAGCTGCTGAGAAGCTCCAAAAGAACGGCCTTTTAGTCCCGAATTTAGCCTCTTCTTAGTTTTCATTGGTATCCGTGTTTGGCCCAAAACGCAGTGAATAAGTGAACGGAGGGAGTACTAGAGCAAATGTAATTGGAATTTTTTTTTTTGTAGTGTATTTTTGTACTTTCTGCCACGGCACATCAAGGACCACTGTCTTCGCCCTTTTCACCACATAGTCATCCTACCCTAAAACCAGTATCATATACCAAACTATTTCTCGCTACAAATAGACATAACAGAAATAATTTGAATACATACCGTCGAAGCCAAGATTAAAGGGGAACCACTACCGGAAATCACAGATTTGCCGTGTGGCGAAAAGACACGGCAAAGCCACTTCGGAACACGGCAAAGGCTTTGCCGTGCCAAATCGCACGGCAAACACCACACGGCCTAATACGTGTCGGTAAAGAACTTTGCCGTGTGCTTTTACAAAAACAGCACGGCAAACGCTTTGCCGTGTGCCTTCCCAGAGCAGCACGGCATAGTCCTGTCAGAATAGGTCCGACCTGGTCAACCATCTACACCATCTTTGCCGTGCGCTTCTTCGAAAACAACACGGCACACTTTGAATCTTTGCCGTGCACCGCGGCAGAACATCACGGCAAAATGCCAGGCTTTGCCGTGCGCTCTTTCACAGCATGCACGGCACAGACGAAATCTTTGCCGTGCGCTCTGCAGAACACCGCACGGCACACACCCCCTCTTTGCCGTGTGCTCACTTCCACGCATCACGGCACAGCTTCTTTGCCCAATGCAGGAAACGAGTTGTTTGCCGTGTGCTTCGTCAAGGCAGCACGGCAAAACGACCATATGGTCATCAGGCAAAATGCCAGGCTCACAGGTGTGTGCCACGTAGAGCCTTTGCCGTGTGGCTTGGCACGGCAAAGATCTTTGCCGTGTGCCTGAACACGGCAAATTGACAATATGGCACAGATTTGTGCTGTTTTTTGGAAAATCCCTGCATTTTACAGAAATTTCAAGCAAATATGATAATTCTCACACAAATATGACTAAATAGATCTCCAACATAGTTCTAACTCTACATAGCATAGACATAGTTCAACAAATAAGATCAACATAGTTCTAACTCCAACAAAATAAGATCAAACTCCTCCACAACATAGTTCAAGCATCCACATAGTTCAACATAGTTCAAGCATGCTACATAGCATAGACATAATCTCAAACACCACATAGGCATAATATGAACATAGCATCCACATGAACTCCACGATGATGGACGGATGGCGAAGATGGACGTCATTGTTGATCCTCCTACAAGTTCATACAAAAATCATGAGTTTGACAACTAAAATAGCTAAGTGTCAATGTCATGTGCATCATTAAACTAACAAGGTGGAAATGGCAAGTTTGACAACTAAAATACCTAAGTGTCAATGGCATAAGCATAGTTCAACTAACTAAGTGGAAATGGCAAGTTTGACAACTAAAATACCTAAGTGTCAATGGCATAAGCATAGTTCAACTAACTAAGTGGAAATGACAAGTTTGATTGGCTATGTCGATCTAAGTGAGACATGAAGTAAGTTTTCGAACGAGAGTGGTAGCAAGTTGAAATGGTAACTAACCTCTACTGGCCTTCCGGCGGCGGAGTAGGATTGTCCTACATGTTTGCAAAAAAATGATGAGTTCGACAACTAGGTGGAAATGGCATAGTCATGGCATTAAAAGAAAGCTAAATAAAATTTGATGAGTTGAACTAACTAAAATTTGACAAGTTCAACTAATGGGTAAAATTTGACAAGTTCAACTAACTAAATTTTGACAAGTTCAACTAAAGTGGCAATGGCATGGCAAGCTAAATTACGAGTCATGCGAGCATACCCACGGGAGCCTCCGGACAACGCTAGGGTTGGAGATACGGGGCTGCCCCTCCGGATTGTCCTGGCCACCAAGCGGCGGCGCCATCGAGTGAGATCCACCCGCCGATCCTGGATTCTCCTAGAACATGAAAAAAGTCTCGCATTACACAAGTAATTTAGTTATAACAATAAGATGGATAGAATGACAAGTTTGAGAACATACCCATGGGAACATCGGTGGAGGCGGTGGAGGGAACATTCCCATGGCAACAGTCCCGTCCCCAGGAGCAAGGCGCTGCATCGTGCCATACATCCACTCCATCATCTGCCTCTGATGCTCCTGCTGCTGCCTGCAATACTCCTGATGCTGCTCCTGCTGCTGCCGCATCTGCTCGTCCTGCCGCCGGATCTGCTCCTGCTGCTGCTCCAGCTGCTGCTCATAGAGCACCTGCTTTTGCCGGAGCTCGTCGACAGCTAGACTCGAAACTCGTGGGCGGGTCTCCACAGCAGGCGCACCGGACGCCCTCCCACGGCGGACCTGGCGTAGAGACGGGACGGTGCGAGGGTCGATGGAGCCGTCACCTATCCACAAGCGGCCATTCGCCGCGCCTTGCCCCGCAAGCACGACAGCCTCGACGTCAAGTGGACTGGTGAGAGGGTCAGCTTCCTCACCGTTGCGCTCCTTGAACTTCTCCCTGTACCCCTTGCTCCGGAGCTCGGCGGTCTGGCTGATCCACATCGACCCTGTCTCAGGATCCGGCGTATCCCTGGTACGCATCTTTTCCCAAACGGCGAAGGGCGAGGGGTCTACGCCGGTCTTCAATTTCTGCAAAGATGGCACGAACATAGGTGAAAAGGAGACGATATTGCAAAAGAGAGCACGAACATAGGTGGATTAAAGAATGCATTTGCTCACCTCATTTTGTATGCATTGGGAGAGGCTGAGGTTGCCTTGGCGGTGTGTTCCACCCTTGTTCTCCGCCCGCTTTGCCTTTCCCTCCGCGTGTATCTTGAGATACTCCGGGCTAGTCCACCACGCTACCATCGCGAGGTGGCAGTCCTTGTTGTTACCGACGTACGGAGGAGGCACCTACATGCACAGAACACACATATTAATGATATTACACGGCGGTCAACAAAATCGATAATATAGAAATGACGCTACCTGCAGGTACTGCCATGGCTGCATCAAGATGTCCCGAGCACGCTTCTTTTCCAGCGCAATGTTCTTTTCGGCGTACCAAGTGCGGACAGAGTTCACGCGAGCCTCGTAGTGCATGTCCGTCACCATCTTAGAGGCCATCGTCAAAAGGATGTCCTCGCACTTGGCCTTGTCCTCCTCCCGACAGGTGAAGAAGTTCTACAAGCATGCACACATAGGTAAAATAGGGTCAAAGCCATTAGTGCAATCTCGGATTTATAGAATGATGAGAAGTCAAACAAACTTACCCAGAAATAGCCGAGTGTCTTAAGCGCCATGTTGAGGTACACGCCATCGGGATCCTCCGCGTAACAGTAGTGCCTGAAAGTCCAAGCTACACTCCTGCGACCCTCTGGTTCGGTGACAATCCCTGGGAAGAACTTCCGGAGACAACATCCAAGGATGCTCGCGTAGGTACGCTGTTCCTTCACTTTAGGAGGCTGGTACACAAATGTCCTACACAATGAGAAAACCAAAATTAGTATAGTTAGCGGGTCAAAACACAATGAGAAGCTAAAATTGAACAAAAACAATAATAAGTACCTTTTTCCAACAGGCACGAGAAGAGTGTTCTTGTAGGCGTAATATCGGGGATCGGGGAGTCCCGCCGCCCCCCGCTGATACACCGGCCTGGTCCGTGGCTCAGGGATATCCTCCTCAGTCTCAACCCACTCCTCCGGTGGGTCCCACTGCAGCGTCGGGTCAAGCTGAAACCCGTCCTCCCCAGGTCCCTCCTCCTCCTCGCTGCCATCCTCCTCGTCCTCCTCAGAAGCCTCCGCCAGCAGCTCCTCAGAATCCGGCAGCGACTCGCTCTCAGAGTCCGACTGCACCTCCGGGTGATCCTCGTCGGGCTGCTCCGGGTCGTACTCCGGTCGTCCTCGTCGGGCTGCTCGGCAGGGAGAGGAGGCAGAGTCTTGCTAGGCCTCCTTCCCACACGTCGTCCACCCCTCGCACGTGGAGGTGAGGCTGGAGGTGAGGGAGGAGGTGGAGGTGCCGAACTCGATCCCCCAATGAGTGCCTTCACGCTGCCCACCCTTTTTGACAAGGCCTTCTTCAATCTGTTTCCCCCCATGTTTCCTGCATTGACAAAAAAATAGGTTTCATCAGTATACATGATCCAAAATTAAGGTAAATAGATGAAGCAACAATGAGTAAAGCGAAAATGAATACAATTAGATGAAGTAGCGACAATTAAGGTAAATGGAGTATCGACAATGAGTTCTCACAAAATAAGCTAGACAGACAATCACTATTACATAGAGTAGCATTGACCTATTACATATAAGCTAGACTGGCAATTACTAATACATGTGTCCTCATCGCTATCAGTAGCCTGTGTCGAGATCATCGGGACCAACTATTGGACCACCCGTGTCGTCATCACTGTCAGGGTCGCCACACCACCAACCATCCACGGAACCTGGAGGTGGTCCCTGTGGCTCGTCGACGATAAGTCCTGCGTGGAAGCGCTCTAGCAAAGTCACGTCGGCTTGGTTATGAACCTCCTCGACTTCGTCATGCGCGGTGTCTTCCTCCATTCCGCATCTTCGTTTCTTCGCCGTATTCCATGTCATCATCGGTCGGCAAGTTGATAGTGAATTCCCAGGGAGCCCTC
Organism: Poa pratensis; assembly: GCA_947311845.1. Classification (NCBI taxonomy): domain Eukaryota; kingdom Viridiplantae; phylum Streptophyta; class Magnoliopsida; order Poales; family Poaceae; genus Poa; species Poa pratensis. The sequence goes on from CAMZMU010000089.1 coordinate 3,146,206, forward strand.
CATCCTGATAGAACTCGCCGTCAGATGTTGAGGGGTCTAGGCGGCGGTAATCTTGACCGTTAGGCATAGCCGGCCTACTGTGCGACGGTACCGTCACCACAACATCCCACCCCTGTAGACGCTTTTGATATGCTTTTGATGTCTTCTTGCACGGGTACGGGAGATAGAATACTTGGAAGGCCTGGGTAGCCAAAATGTAGACGTCGTCTCCCGAATACTTGGAGCTTCGTTCAACTTCGACCAATCCAATTGCAGGAATCCCTCTAACCCGACGCGGGTCTAACCAATTGCATTTGAATACAACGGGATCTAGCCCTTTACCAAAACCATAATTCAACTCGTATATAGCCTCAACTCTTCCATAGTAATGGAGTTTATCTGAGCCTTCACATAACACCCCACTATTTATTGTCTTCCGGTTGCCCCGGTTTGTTGTGTGGTCATGGGTATGGAAGCGATATCCATTCACGTCATAAGCATGGAATGAGTTGACGGAATGGCTAAAGCCATGGGCAATGTTTCTAAGCTCTGGCTTCATCTCTTTGTCCTTTTTTGCCTACAAGTTAGCACGAGAAGTTTAGAACGAGGAATGATCGATGAATGTCCACGGTACTAGAAAAGTTAGATAGAACAGTACCAAACCCGCGAACCAGCTAATGAAACCACCACCCTTGCCAAAACCACCACCGTTGTCAAAAAGATCCTTCGACTCTTTCGGGGTAGGGTCCCTTCTCAGCTTCCAGTTTTCACGAGTGAATCGTCTACTCCAATGAGAAAAGAGGAGTTAGCCACGAATATAGGAGTGAATGTTTGTGAAATACTAAATGGTGAAAGACTTACTCGCGGTACGGCTTCACTTCCTCCATACTCATCAAGATATACGAGGAGATCATATCCCGCTCGAGCTTTTCATGATGAACTTCTTCGTGCCACTTGATTTGCCACCGAGCCCTATGAAGATGCTAAGCTTGGGTACATCTTCAGGGTTGGCTGCATTGTAGCGAACGACTGGATTGTGGATTGTGGGAATGTTGGCATCATAGAAACCTGTCGTGAAGTTTGACACCTCCTCGTTAAGGCATGCCTCGGCCATGGATGCCTCGATCTTGCATTTATTCCCGCAATTCTGGCGTAGGTCTTTCATTTTTCTCTCAGGCCCAAACTGCCAACGGGTCGACACAGGCCCCCCCATAAAGCCTCGTGCGCGAGATGCAAGATCATATGTTGCATCGGATTAAAAAACCCTGGCGGAAGTATCGTCTCTAGCTTGCAAAGCAACTCGGGTGCCTGTTCATGCAGCTTCAGAACCACCTCACGATCTAACTCCCTTGCACAAATCTGCGGAAGAAAAAGCTCAACTCCGCCAGTACTCGCCAAGTCTCCTCATCGACATAGCCTCGAATCATCACCGGCATTATGCGCTCAAGCCACACGTGGTAGTCATGACTCTTCAGCCCTCCTACTCGCTGCGTGTCCAGGTTCACACACCTCGCCCAGTTAGCTGCATACCCATCAGGGAAGTACAAACACTCCACGAGCCACTGTAATATTTCCCTTTTTTCCGGCCTTGTAGGGCAGAACCGAGCCTTTGGCTTAGACCACCTAGTGCCGTTGACTCCAGGAGGCTTCATTTCAAGATCTGGCCTGTCACAAAGTTCTTTTTGGTCCATTCGAGCCTTGACGTTATCCTTCGTCTTCTCAGTGTCCATGATGGTGCTATAAAGAGCCTCGGCGATATTCTTTTCGGTGTGCATTACATCAATGTTGTGTGGAAGCTCGACATCCTCCATGTAAGGGAGCAGCTTCCAGAAGCACGGAATGTGAGTCCACTGGTGCGTCTCCCCATAACCCACGAAACCATTCCCATCGGGGTTAGGCACGAGAGCTTCTAGCTCAGCCCTGATTTCTCTTCCGGTCATCAGACGTGGTTTCGGAGCATGGATCTCGACTCCTTTCTCGAACCGCTTTACGTCACTCCTGTATCTATGACCTGGCTCAAGGAACTGTCGATGTTGATCAAAGCATGAATACTTGCCTCCCTTCGTAAGCCATGAGAAAGTCACAGCCTGTCTGCACTGTGGGCAAGGCCACTTCCCATGTGTACACCAGCCGCAGAACAAAGCACGCGCTGGTAAGTCATGCAGGGATGTGTGGTACCAGACATACATATCGAAGTGATCATTTGTTGAGGCGTCATATGTTCGGACCCCGCGACCGTTCCAGCCAACAGCCAAGTCTTCAACCAGCGGTTCCAGGTACACGTTCATGTTCTTACCCGGGTATTTCGGTCCTGGGATTATCATCGACAATAACATGTTATGTGATCTCATGGACTCGCCGGGGGGGAGGTTCTGGGGTATGACAAACACAGGCCAACAGCTGTATGTTGCCGCCGACATGCCATACGGATTGAACCCATCGGTTGATATAGCAACAGCTACGCTCCTCGGGTCGCCCGCTTTCAGTGGATACTTCGCTACAAAGTTCTTCCATGCGTCACCATCCGACGGATGTATCATCTTGTCCGTGTATCTCTTCCCTAACGCGGCCCATCGCATCTGCTGGGCAGTGTCTTTGTTCATGTAAAGCCGCTGGATCCTCGGTATAAATGGAAGGTACCGGAGAATCTTTTGGGGAATCCCGGTCTGCCTCTTCTGTCCACCACCGAGGTCGACCTCGAAGTACCTAGAGGAATTGCAATGGATGCAATAATTTGTTCCAGCATGTTCTTTCCTGAATAGCATGCATCCCTTTGGACAGGCGTCTATCTTCTCATATGACATCTTAAGGTCACGGAGGAGTTTAGTCGCCTCGTAGAAGCTCTTCGCCAAGATATGCCCTTTCGGTAGAAGGCTGCCAACGACGGCCAGAATATCATCGAAACCATCCCTGCATATCTTCCTCTGGCACTTCACGGCCATAAGGCGAGCGATGGCATCTAGAAGGGTAACATCTGTATGTTCATGAAGGGGTTTCTGCGAGCCAAACATAGTCTCGTAGTACTTCTTCGTGTCTTCATCCGGCTGCTCACTTGTCTCCGCCTCCTGAGGTGTCTCCGCCTCTACACGACGGCTTTCAGGCGCATTAGCATTGACAAAGGCGTCTAAGCAGTTGTTGAACCCAGTGTCAAATTCTCCCGCTGGCTGAATCTGACGTGGCTCGGTTCTAGGACGTTTTGCTAACTGTTCACCATGGTAATTCCAAACATGGTAGAATGGTGTGAACCCATTCTTGATCAGGTGCGTACTAACATCTACCTTCGACTGTCGCCTTCGGTTATCGCATTTTGAACAGGGGCAAAACACTTTCATGGGTCTGCTGCTGATGTCAAACGCCTTGTTCACAAACTCCTCGGCCTTATCTCTCCATTCATCAGTGAACTCCCACTGACTCTTTCTGCCAGCATACATCCACTCACGGTTCTGTCTCGGATCCATCCTTTAATCGGTACCAAAAAAGACATACACAATGCTTTCAGTTCAACATGTCACTGAATTTTAACAAAACCATTTTTTACGGCCAAATTTTATCTTTTACAACATGCAAGGGTTCACCTACACTTCTAATGGGTAGGGGCCTATCCCGCCCGAGTACGTGTAGATCGAGTCGTGTCCCATGTTCTACCCCGACCCGAGACGGAATTTCGACAGCACCTCCCCGCTGTTCTTCAGAATACACGTCTCGAGCTTGTCAAGCCGAGAGGGTGTGCATCCGAAGAACAACGGGGAGGTGCTGCCGAAATTCCGTCTCAGGAAGGGGTAGAACATGGAACACGACCCGATCTACACGTACTCGGACTGTCCAACAGGACAACCCGGAAGTGTTACGGTTATAAATATGCAAAGATGGACAATCCTGCATATTTATAAATTTGTAACCCTTCCGGATGGGATCTGACTCGGGTTACGCGACTCGACTGACTTGGTGATCTAGACCAAAATAAACCTATGCAGCAAGAGAGGCGAAAGATGTATACCCTAGAAGCGTGGTCGATCACCGCAGAAGGTCGGGGACGGAACAGGGGCACCGAGGCGGCCCTCCTCAGCTGGAGAAGAAGCCCCGTAAACTACGACATCTGAAAACCACAAAAAGAACATATATATAAGAACAGATGTACAACATAAATATCAGCTCCTAAATAAGAGACGGAGTATAAATAAGAAACCAAGCAGACCTATAAGATACTAGTTTACGAGTTTACGATTTTACGATACTAGTTCCGACCTATACGAGTTTACGAGTTTACGATACTAGTTTCGACCTATACGACTTTACGACTTTACGAGTTTACGACTTTACGACTTTCCGACTTTACGACTTTACGACTTTACGACTTTACGAGTTTACGACTTTACGACTTTACGACTTTACGAGTTTACGACTTTACGACTTTACGATTTTACGATACTAGTTCCGACCTATACGGGTTTACGAGTTTACGATACTAGTTCCGACCTATACGACTTTACGACTTTACGAGTTTACGACTTTACGACTTTACGACTTTCCGACTTTCCGACTTTCCGACTTTACGACTTTACGACTTTACGACTTTCCGAATTTACGAGTTTACGACTTTACGACTTTACTAGTTCCACCATTTTTTCTTTACACTTCTACCTCCTAACTAACTAACCTAACTGACCTAACTAACTAACTAACTAACCTAACTAACTAACTAACTAACCTAACTAACCTAACTAACTAACCTAACTAACTAACTAACGAACTAACTAACTACTGTTTACGCACAAATAAGGTGCAGTTCTCACCTTGAGCTGGTGGCCGTCGTCGTTGTCACCGGCGGCCGAACCAGAATGCAGAAGCGCAGCGCCCCCAAGCTCCTCACCGGCGTTCTTCGTCCACAAGCTCGCACTTCATGGGAAATTCATCTCGGGAGGGGAGGTGAGAGCATGCTTGCCTGGTCGCCGAGCTCGGCGGCCCGCTGGGTGGCCTGGACGCGCTCGCGGCCGAGCTTGCGCTTCTGGGCCTCACCGGAGCGAGTTCGGGTGGAGGCGAGTTTGGGTGGAGCGCGGCGCCCCGGCGCGTTCTTGGTCAACAGCTCCTCACCGGAGCGAGTTCGGGTGGAGGCGGCGGTGTGGTCAAGGGCTGGTGACGGCGGCGAGGGTGGGTGCAGGCGCTGGGGACGGCGGCGAGGGTGGGTGGCGGCGCTGTGGACGGCCGCGAAGCTGGGAGATTGGAAGTCGATTTGGGGAAAGTGAGGTCGCGGTCAATTTGGGAAAGTCGGACCGTGTCCTAACCTGCCATCTTTGCCGTGCGTGGGCCTTTGTCGTGTGCAAAAATTTCGGAACATGGCAAAGATTATTTGCCGTGCGCTCTAAATGGCAACACACGGCACAGACGCACCTATGCCGTGCGGGAGAAGGAGGGAAGCACGGCAAAGCCCTTTGCCGTGTGCCTTTTTCTTTTTTTTTTCCTTTTTTTCTTTCTATTTGTTTTCTCTTTTAATTCTTTTTCTTCCTTACTATTTTTTTGGAGTTTTTATTAGTATTAGTTAATACAATTATCTATATACTTTTTATTGTATGGAAAAATGTAGGTTTGGGTGGGTTTCCGACGCTCCGGGGCTCCGATTCGGTGAAACCCTAGATCAGCTGGAAAAACTCCCGTGTCGGGTGCCGGGCACGGAATCATGCGACGAACCACATGAAATGTTGGTTCCCCATGGTCCCATGTACCAACCTAACACAACCAAGCAAAAAAGTTCACGCATCTACCCCCTCTCGGCGCCGGTCAAAGGGGTAGATCGACAGGTTTGACTTTTTTCCAACGGGTGTAGGGTTTCGCCGTAGCGGGGTCCGGAGCGTTGGAATCCCACCAAAACTCGCATGGGTCCATAATATATGTGTAAGAGTGTGTTGGTAGGTTGTGGGAACCAAGATACGGCTCCGAGGTGCGACCCCCTTCACCGACCCCTCTTACTCCGTACTAAGTTCCGACACTTAGAGGTGAAAACTCCCGTGTCGGGTGCCGGGCACGGAATCATGCGACAAACCACATGAAATGTTGGTTTCCCATGGTCCCATGTACCAACCTAACACAACAAGGCAAAAAAGTTCACGCGTCTACCCCCTCTCGGCGCCGGTCAAAGGGGTAGATCGACAGGTTTGACTTTTTTCCAGCGGGTGTAGGGTTTCGCCGTAGCGGGGTCCGGAGCGTCGGAAAGGGGGTAGGCCAGTGGACTTTTTTGCTTGGTTGTGTTAGGTTAGGCCATAGGAACATGAGAAACCAAAGTCTACCCCAAATCAACACAAGATTCCATCCGGTTCGCCCGAAAGGGGAGTTTTCACCTCTAAGTGCAGAAACTCACTAGAGAGAAAGTGAAGTCGGTGAAGCCGGTCACACCTAGGAGTAGGATATTGCACATGTACAACACCCAACACACTTGTATACATATGGTATGGCACAACCTAGGTTTGGGTGGGGTTCCGACGCTCCGGGGCCCCGCTTCGGCGAAACCCTGAATCCGCTGGAAAAACCCTAACGTTTTCGTGTACCCCATAGACGTGCGTCGAAAGGGGGTAGGCCAGTGGACTTTTTTGCTTGGTTGTGTTAGGTTAGGCCATAGGAACATGATAAACCAAAGTCTACCCCAAATCAACACAAGATTCCATCCGGTTCGCCCGAAAGGGGAGTTTTCACCTCTAAGTGCAGAAACTCACTAGAGAGAAAGTGAAGTCGGTGAAGCCGGTCACACCTAGGAGTAGGATATTGCACATTTACAACACCCAACACACTTGTATACATATGGTATGGCACAACCTAGGTTTGGGTGGGGTTCCGACGCACCGGGGCCCGCTTCGGCGAAACCCTGAATCCGCTGGAAAAACCCTAACGTTTCCATCTACCCCCATAGACGTGCGTCGAAAGGGGGTAGCCCAGTGGACTTTTTTGCTTGGTTGTGTTAGGTTAGGCCATAGGAACATGAGAAACCAAAGTCTACCCCAAATCAACACAAGATTCCATCCGGTTCGCCCGAAAGGGGAGTTTTCACCTCTAAGTGCAGAAACTCACTAGAGAGAAAGTGAAGTCGGTGAAGCCGGTCACACCTAGGAGTAGGATATTGCACATTTACAACACCCAACACACTTGTATACATATGGTATGGCACAACCTAGGTTTGGGTGGGGTTCCGACGCTCCGGGGCCCCGCTTCGGCGAAACCCTGAATCCGCTGGAAAAACCCTAACGTTTCCGTCTACCCCCATAGACGTGCGTCGAAAGGGGGTAGGCCAGTGGAATTTTTTGCTTGGTTGTGTTAGGTTAGGCCATAGGAACATGAGAAACCAAAGTCTACCCCAAATCAACACAAGATTCCATCCGGTTCGCCCGAAAGGGGAGTTTTCACCTCTAAGTGCAGAAACTCACTAGAGAGAAAGTGAAGTCGGTGAAGCCGGTCACACCTAGGAGTAGGATATTGCACATTTACAACACCCAACACACTTGTATACATATGGTATGGCACAACCTAGGTTTGGGTGGGGTTCCGACGCTCCGGGGCCCCGCTTCGGCGAAACCCTGAATCCGCTGGAAAAACCCTAACGTTTCCGTCTACCCCCATAGACGTGCGTCGAAAGGGGGTAGGCCAGTGGACTTTTTTGCTTGGTTGTGTTAGGTTAGGCCATAGGAACATGAGAACCCAAAGTCTACCCCAAATCAACACAAGATTCCATCCGGTTCGCCCGAAAGGGGAGTTTTCACCTCTAAGTGCAGAAACTCACTAGAGAGAAAGTGAAGTCGGTGAAGCCGGTCACACCTAGGAGTAGGATATTGCACATTTACAACACCCAACACACTTGTATACATATGGTATGGCACAACCTAGATTTGGGTGGGGTTCCGACACTCTGGGGCTGCAGTGCATTCAAGAATTGGAGCGCGTCTCCAGGACCCTTCACACCAAGAACGGAAGACACTAGATCCGAGAATGAGGCCTGAACGGATTCTTTGGCAAGATCAAGTTTTACGACTGTACTGTCCTTGACTAGGAATCTGTCCCCTTCACAAGTCAATTCTGCTGGCAACGCACTTTGCAACACCTGTGAGATTGTCCAGTATGGCTTTGACTTCACCACAGCAGGGGCAGGAAGAGAAAGCGACAGAAGCATGGCCAGCTGGTTAGCTGATTCTTTGCTCAACATGGTTCTTATAGACATGTGTTTCAGGGCTAGCAAACTGTCATTAGATAGCTGGAGGTTTACTTTGTATCAAGTAAAAATTGTTTCAGGGCTAGCAAATATCGATTTTCCGGTAGTGAATAATTGTTTCAAATTTGTATCAAGTAAAAATTTAAAAATATTAGCTCTCATTTTATGTCAAAAAATATGAGGTTTTTTTGTGAAGAATCTACTAAGGTTGGGGCCATTTTACCCAAAAAAAGGGGGAAAAAAAGCAAATAAGGGAAAATTGCAATGGTATGGAAAAAAAGTTGATGGTTTGCCGTGTGCAGATAGCCTAGACACACGGCAAAGAGGTGATTTGCCGTGTGTTTTGCCCAGAGACGCACGGCAAAGTATTTACCGTCAATTTATTTAGAGCGCGGGAAAATTTGGCAACTCTCTGCCGTGCGTTTTGCTCCACATGCACGGCAAAGAAATTTCCCGCCAGTACATATATATTTCCCGCAAAATATTGGCGACGGCGGCAAAATTTGGAATCCTGGTCAATATATTTGCCGTGATTTTCTATGGAGGATCACGGCAAAGATTTCTTTGCCGTGCGGTTTTCCTTTGCCGTGCGTTTATTGTCCATTTTGCCGTGACGTTCTCTTTGCCGTGCGCCGTCATGATTACATGCCGTGCCTTGTTTCTGTGCCGTGGTCCATGTGCAGTCTGCACGGCAAAGAATTCTTTGCCGTGTTCCGAGCTTTTCAGGCTCACGGCAGAGACTCCACCTCACGGCAAAACTCGATTTTCCGGTAGTGAACTTGTCAGATTCTCCGCTAGAGTGATGATCGACATCCCCCTTTTCCCAATGCTCACCGTGAACTTAGTTTTTATAATGTATTATTCGTAATCATTACAAAGCGATCAAGTGAAAAGTTCAGAAACAATTCGATTTAGACATCGTTCCATAGCTCTATAGTTGTAGATCTCAATGTAGAACATACATATGATAAAGTATAATGATAATTGTTAGCATGGACTTAGAAATATAGTTGCTTTTCTTAGTTGGCTGAGAAAATGCAAAACTGAAAAACAGTCGTCTCACCAATCACCATTTTTTTAGAAAAGGATCAATCACCATTATCAGAGACAAAATTTAAATGGAAATTTTCAGCTTGTGTCGCCTTGATCTCAACGCCCACGCCGGCTGATTCGACCGTCCAGCAAGAGGCAACAGAACGCACCGATCGGCGAGCTAGGGCGGCGGAACACGAGCAACGAGACCATAGAGATGCTACCGCGCTATGCGTACGGACAAGAAGTACAGCTCGATGTACGGCTGGCCGTACAATTAAAAAGAGGAGGACATGTCGGCGGCACTCGCGCCCCACGCACAAGACCTGTCTCTCCCGTCTCGCGCGAACGGCCGGCCACACGCGCCGCGATCGGATCTTGTCGGGCCGGCGAGCGCACGCGATACGCCGACGCCCGTTCGTGTCCGGTAGCGGCGACATAGCAGGGCACAGGGCGAGCACAAAGATGCCACCATATCCAAGGATCGATTTCGTGCTCCATGACACTCTAACTTACATGCTGGTGAAGATGCTAAGGTAAGGGTGTGTGTATGTCGTTGCCGACGCCGGCCGGCTGGCAAGGTCGGCGGGTAGGCATGTACTCCGCGTGGCATGGACGGTGGCCGGCCGGCTCTCGTGATTTGTTCTTCATGCGATCGAGGTACACAAAATACAATCTATGTGTCCATGATGTTGGGTGTCCATGAGGCCGGGCACAGATTCTTCATCACTCCAATATCGATCGATCGGCCATCATGAAATGGTTCCTCGTCGGCCATCATGTGTATTTTCCTGGTCGAGATCTGTATCCATTTTTTCGACATAAAAGATCCATGCCCATGGACCGGTCGATGGCGTGCTGCCTTGCGACAAAGGCGCAAACGAACCTCTGTCCCCGGGTCATGCGACCATATGTGCGACCTGCACATCTAACGGCTCTGCGCCTCTGTCCCCGCTATACCCACTCAGTTGGCATTTTTCTTCCAAAAAAAATACAATTCCGTCCGTTAGTTCCCCTCCCGTATTCATCCCCTGTCGGAGCAGCAAGCTGAGCCGCCCGGCGAGACCTCCGATGCGCTCCCGTTCCTCCAGTCTCCAGAACCATCCCGTGCATGTGTCACCTCTCGCCGCGCCACCGCGTCGACGGATCTTGCCGCTCTGCCGCACCGGGGTCAGAGCTATGGAGCCACGACCTGGACGAGCGCGCCCGCAGCTCTGTTCTTCCGCCGCTCGACCGTTCTCAGCTACTGTTCATGGATGGGAGACGCTGTTCAAGTGGACAGGAGAAATTGCATCTGCTTCGGCCTGGTTGCAGATCGCTTGAACCTCCTCTTTTTTCTGTTTGCACGGATGAGATTCATGTCCTTTGGACTGGTTGAGCCGTGCTGATTGATGTGTTTTCGCGGCGGCCATTCACGATGGCCTGGATGTCCGACAACCCCAACGCGCACCGGCACAGGCGTAGCATCTCCAGCCGCCGGAACGACAACGCGGGCAACGGCAACGGGAAAGACAATGTGGATGCCGGCAGTGAGCAGGGCAGCCATGACTGCGGTGACGCAGCGTGAGCTCCAGCCCGTCGAGTTGCAGCGCGCGGAGGGCGGCGGACGGCAGCGCTACGAGCCTACGAGGTCGAGGCTCCTCCAGGACGAGGCTCCACAATTCTGATCCCTTGCGGAGGAGCGGCGAGATCCGTCGACGGGATGGGGCTGGAGGCCGGATGAACGCGAGCACGGCGGCCTGAGGTCTCGCCGGCGGCTCAGCTTTGCGGACGAGTACAGGGCGAGGGATACAGACGGGTTGTATTTCTGCTTTTTTTTTTTAGGAAAAGCAGGAGCTGCGGGGCTGAGGGAGGCGGAGTCGCTCGATGGGCTCCACGCGTCAGGTCGCACCGATGGTCGCAGGAGTGCGGCACAGGCAAGCCCCGTCCTAGCACGCTAGCTTTCAGGTGCAGCCTTGCAGGTGAAGATGCCATTGCCGACGCCGGCCGGGACGGCGGGCATGCCATGCCATGTCTCGCTTGCCGGTGCTGGACCGGCCGTGGCATGGACGGTGGCCGGTCGGCCTTGATGATGTGGTAACAAAAAATACAACTATCCATGATGCTCGGCGCCTCGGCGTCGATTGGAGCCGACCACCTGACTTATACTGAGACCATCGCGCGCGCACGCATTGAGGGAGATGGAACATATTCCTGTACTGCATCGCGCTAACATCGATCAAACATGTACAAGCATGGAGAGAATTGTGCCCGTGACTTGATTTGCTCCTGTAACACGCATGTTCTTGCCGTCCAATGTAAACGTCTTTGCCGACCATTTTACACAAATATACGGGCGTAGTTTCAGTTAGTACTGCGTCTTCTACTGATCGGCATGAACCGACCATGCATGCGTGCTAATTTGCGCGCTAGCGATAATGCATTTGTGCTTGCGTGCTAGCGATATGCGTGCTAATTTGAGATCTACATTGAGATCAAGTGGCATGGCTCCTTACAATCAAAAAATAAAAATGTCGCATGGTTCCAAACGATGCTACCTAGCTCTACTGTTATCTTAAGCAGTAATCGTCGACACGATTAGCTGCGCATGCCGGTTGCCTGAGCTACTAGTACTAACTTAAACGGATAATACCTGGTTAGTGAGCTGTTCTTGCCCTCACCGTGAACAGGTTAGAATCTTTCTCCTCGATATTTGAGCGGCCGAGGTGATTAGTCTGTGATGAGGTTACCAATAACAGTAGTGACTTAGCAAGCATTTTTTTAACGAGAGCTCGGTAGCTGTTACGGCATCAGGATCCATGTCATCACCTACGGCGTCTCTAGCGGGAGGAATGGCCAATGTGGAAGAGAACGAGAAGCCCACAAGGGCCCAATGGGCCAAGAAAGTTCGCAGGCCATTGACACGCTGCAGGTCTAAGGATTGGGTGACCAGGTCCAACGAGAAACATTTGTGGGGAGGATGTGTTACTTACCAATGGAACCATTTCTGAGAACCTGTCTGTGGCAGGATAGTTAGATGATGGTTATACCTTCAGCCCACCAAAGTTTAAATACCAGATTTAACATTAGTGTTTCTCATTTAGGCGGAATATTTTTCAGTGAGAGACGTTCCCATCGATAATGAGGCGCCGGTGATGACTTCGTGAATCTCAAGACCTGACCGCCGGCTCAGTCTTTCAGAGTGGTTCTCACAGGGGTATGGTGTACGTGCGTGCGTTCATAGGAGTGAGAGTGTGCACGTACATGTGAACGTCTGCGTTGTACTGCGTTTCAGAAAAAAATGAAAGCATTTCTTGCCATGAAGCCGTAGGCCGTGGCGACGGAGAACACTAACGAGGAAGACGAATGGTGACCGCCACTTTCTCTTTTTACAGGAGAAAAACATAGGGAGTAAATGGACATGTTTCATCCAGTGTCTCGTCCAGCCCCTCTTATCGAGTCCACGTTTGGGCGACCAACCGACGTACTCATAAGGAACCTCAAACCCGTGTGGAGAAAATTCTAGAGACGGAGGGAGCCAGAAACAACTCACCGAGTGGAGAAAATAAGGCATGACGTGGACACACGAGAAGACAGGAAAATCAAGTAGTAGTGAGGGCTTCTAATTAGATATATATGATAAGACTAGACTATATGTATACAAATATAATGGAATACATCTTATTTTATGTTCATCTGCATATGTCAAATTACCAATAAATCCATTTAACATGTAAGAAACATTTGTCCACAAAATGACATTACATGCCAACAGGTAAATTTACACTCCAGAAAGTATATTGATACGCTTTAGATCATAGACTAGAAACCGCTATTAAGACATTTGTTAGACATATGCCACAAACACATATGGATTATGTAGCCGTGAAAAAATTCTTCAAGAATACACTTTCGTTACGAATAAAAATTAAAGATAGCACAACACAAGAGAAATTTTCAGTGACACATTGCAACATATACTAAATGACATTACAAGTTGTATTTAGACAAATTTGTTTAAGGATGCCAAATATGTTGAAAATATTAAACTCGTTAAGTCCATGGCATGCTAATAGCAAGCTCTATAGAAATATAAAAATTTATTATAAATATGGGATATAGCAAGCTGCGATGGGTATATCTACGCACGATAATCAAACTGTTGGATCAACCCTATAAGCCTTTGTCCACCCTACATCTAAACTAAAGTCGTGAAATGCACACCCACCTGTTTTCCTTTTCTTTTCACTTTCGCTGACCGAACCCACCTCCCACGGGTAAACCCAATCCCCCCGCCACCCCCTGCATCATGCGTCCCCTCCTATCCCAACAAGCCCTTATCCCCAACACCGGGCGCGTCCTCTTCTCTTGGCCATCAGTCGCGCCCCTTCCCCGACATCCGCGCCCCATACCCTGCCAGCCACAGTGGGCCGCGCCGGCCTCCTTAGGGCACACGGAAACCCGCCACCTTAGGCGTCGACGCCATCGGAAAGGCGATGACCGCGGAATTTGTTTGGAACAGCCCAGAAGATAGCCTCGCTGATGTCCAGGACACACTGCGCCGCGCCACGGTGTCCGAGCTCGCACCTCACTGGTTTCCCCTAGATGGCATGCCCCTCGCACCGGTGGCCTATGCCTGCGTCCCTCAAAGGGGATGTTCAAAAAAGGCCATGTGCAACCGTGGCGGCAAGCATGTCGGCGATCGGGTCAGACCCCACGCGATGGGTGTGGATTGCACGTGTGTGTTTCTTTTTTGAATATTATTTCATTGACAAAGAAACTAGGCACGACTATTTTTCTCATTAACGGGGAACGGGCGCGGCTGCTTACTCGTTAATGTTGATTTTGGAAGGAGCAATCAAATATGTGTTGATCTCGTATTGAGATTTCAATTAGCCCGCAACAATTTTACTATGTAAAATTTGATTACCAAATAACTTGGATCATATTTGTAGTAACGATCTATCTTCCGTGGAACTATTTTCAACCTCTCGGTTCGGTGTCTATGGGAGTAAAACCGAAGTTGTGCATTTTGGCACCAACATATTTTTACACCTGTGAAGCTCATTGTGTTTGGCGTCATAGAGCTTGGCGCCGACCTCAGTTCGGATGTTGTATTCGGCTAACGTCGAGGTGCACAAGTTCGGCTCCAATCGCATTGGCCCGGAATGCCGGAACCAAGGGCTAAATTTGGAAACAGTTTCACCGAGAGGCCAGATGTGCTATTAATTTCCCCATTTTCCATTTTTGGCAAAACAAAAATGAGATCGACCAGCTGGAGATTGCGATTGCATATGCACGTAGGTACAAAAAGGTACCGCTGGAGGTACGAGTGTCGGTACAAAACCGAGAAGGACATGTCGGCGCCCATCGCGGCCCAGGCCTGTCTCCCTCCGGCGCACGCGCGTCGCCCGCCGGGATCGGATCCTGTCGGGCGCGCGTTCGTGTCCGGGAGCGGCGACACGGCAGGCGCCATATGCTCTCGTTTGGCCTCTCGTCGGCAGGCGCGCACCGGTGTACGTACGGATCGAGAGGCTGTCGACATCCCTGTGCAGCGATCGAGATTCGAGACCCATGGAGGGATGACGTGCTAGCCGGCGATCGAGTCGATGCCGTCGACGCCGGCCGGCGGGCAATATATCTATCGATCGTGCAGGTGTTCCGGGGGATAACGTAATGGAATGTAGATGCCGTTGCCGGCGCCGGCCGGCCGGCAAATAGGCGGTGGTCGGCGCGCGGAATGGCATGTCTTCATGTCTCGCTTATTGATGCCTTGCCGGAGTACGTGGCATGCATGGACGGTGGCCGGTCGGCCGGCCAGCTCGTGACTGGTTCTTGATGTTGCGGTACCAAAACCGCATCTATCCTCCATGGATGATGCTCGGCGCCGATCAGAGCCGACCGCCGGACAGCTCCGCATATGCAACCAGCTAGCTTGAATTGTGCCGTCGCCGCCGCACGTGCCGCATACGTACGTACGTCGACTAATTTGCTCCCATGCATGCATGGATGTGATCCTCCCGTCCATGTTAACATCTTTACATGCTGACAACACTCTACACAGATGATCGTATGGTGTCTTGCTGATCGACATGGCCTGATGGCCCTAAGACACGGTCATCGTCATTCACTACATGCAATGATAAATATGTTGAGCGCCCTAAAGCGCTCGACAAACAACGAATTCCCTCGGCATACGTGTCACGCTCGGCATAGACCGATGATACGACCGGCAAACGAAAACGCTCGGCAAATAGAGCTGTACCGAGCGTTTTTTGTAGGCCGTCGGCGAAGTAACGCTCGGCATACATAGGATGCCTACCCCCTTCGGGCGACGTGGTACTAGCTTCGGCTCTCCCTCACCGTGTACGTACTACCCTTAAGAATCTTTTCTCCTCGAGATTTGAGCATCTGGGGTTGATTAGTCTGTGATGAGATACATTGAGATCAGCAGTAATTAGCAAGCTTGCTGGCTGGCGGATTAGTACCCGGTCGATTGGCAGCAAAGAATTAAGAAACTGGTGACAAAGAGCATCGATAGGATCGTGAGGACGCATGCAAATGTGATCTTCTCTGACATATACGCGTGTGCGTCATAGGGATAATTGATGATAACCCCCCCAGGTGCGATTATGTTTGCCCACAGGCACTACAGGAATGGCGAGCTATGCCGACGGCCGGACTCTATGCCGACGGCTTTTTGTCGGGGCCGTCGGCATAGGCTCCGACGAGGAATGTCCATCGACGCGGCCGTCGGCACAGCTTTAGCCGTCGGCACAGGGTCTATGCCGACGGCAAAGCCGTAGGCATAGGTTAAAAAGGCTATGCCGACGGCAAAGCCGTAGGCATAGATATGTTTTTTTTTTCGTTTAATATGAAATAATTCATATCTTTAAATCTATAAATCGAAATTTAACAAATAAAATGTCTAAATTGATTAGAAAAATGAGAGGAATCCAAATATGACATCCATATCATCTTTTTCATCATGCATATGACTTTTTGCAACAAAATATGCCACGGGTCTATTTTGACCATTTTTTCAAAAAAATAAAAGAATGTGAAAAAATACCCAAAAAAATAAATCCTTTGGCATGGACTCCTTATATGTGTACTAGTTGCTAGGGAAAATGATAAACTTGAGTTTTGAAAAAAATTCCACAAAACTTCTTCACAAAAAGATCAATCATCTATAAACATGTATAAGTTTCGATTCAAATGATCTAGATATGATCATCTATGTACCATAGTTTGTGATAATGTGTCCATATTTGACACATAGGTTTATCTTGTTATGACAAACAATGTTGCAGAACTAAATTTTTTCAAATTATGTTTATAAATATCATTTTTCATTTCTTAATTGTAAAAAATGACATTTTTTGTGAAGCAAGTACAACAAATATGGTGCAAAATGGCACCCATCCAATTTCCACACAAAGTAGATCATATTTGATGGATAATCCAGAAATATTATGAATTTTCTCGGTTTCTAACTAATTTCGCCTACTTAAATGACTTTATGTCTATTTTCCGAAAGTAATTCAATTTTAAACTACAAGTGTGTGATAGTTTACTCTGAAATTTTTAAAAAATCATTTTAAGATACAACAATAGTGGTTATATCACAGAACCATCGATGGTTTTAAAAAATGCGACCCCTTTGAATGAATACACACGACGGCCATTTTGATCGTTTTTTCGAAAAATTAAAAGAAAGTGAAAAAATACTCAAAAAAACAAATCTTTTGGCATGGACTCCTTATATGTGTACTAGTTGTTAGGAAAAATGATAAACTTGAGTTTTGAAAACAATTCCATAAAACTTCTTCACAAAAAGGTCAATCATCTATAAATATGTATAAGTTTCGAGTCAAATGACCTAGATATGATCATCTATGTACAATAGTTTGTGATAATGTGCCCATATTTGACACATATGTGTGTCTTGTTATGATAAACAATGTTGTAGAACTAAGTTTTTTCAAATTATGTTTATAAATATCATTTTTCATTTTTTAATTGCAAAAAATGACATTTTTTGTAAAGTAAGTACAACAAATATGGTGCAAAATGGCACCCATCCAATTTCCACACAAAGTAGATCATATTTGATGCATAATCCAGAAATATTATGAATTTTCTCGGTTTCTAACTAATTTCGTCTACTTAAATGACTTTATGTCTATTTTCCGAAAGTAATTCAATTTTGAACTACAAGTCTGTGATAGTTTACTCTGAAATTTTTTAAAAAATCATTTTAAGATACAACAATAGTGGTTATATCACAGAACCATCGATGGTTTTAAAAAATGCGACCCCTTTGAATGAATACACACGACGGCCATTTTGATCATTTTTTCGAAAAATTAAAAGAAAGTGAAAAAATACTAAAAAAACAAATCCTTTGGCATGGACTCCTTATATGTGTACTAGTTGCTAGGGAAAATGATAAAATTGAGTTTTGACAAAATTTCCACAAAACTTCTTCACAAAAAGGTCAATCATCTATAAACATGTATAAGTTTCGAGTCAAATGACCTAGATATGATCATCCCCGTGCCATAGTTTGTGATAATGTGCCCATATTTGACACATACGTATGTCTTGGTATGACAAACATTGTTGCCAAAAATAATTTTAAAAATAATTTTATAAACATCATTTTTCATTTTTTAAGTGTAAAAATAACTTTTTTATTAAGAAAATACCAAAAATATGTTACACAAAGTCATATGCATGATGAAAAAGATGTTATGGATGTCATATTTGGATTCCTCTCATTTTTCTGATCGATTTAGACATTTTATTTATTAAATTTTGATTTACGGATTTAAAGATATGAAATATTGCATACTAAATGTAAAAAGGAGAAAATAAAGTAAAATAAATTTTATTGTTATTTATTCAAATATTATTATTACATAATCATTGTTATTTATTCAAATAAATTTTCAAAATTTAGACAATAAAAGTGTAACATCATGACCCAGGGTTAATATGTTCGATAGAATAATAACATCAGTAAGTTCTAACATCTCATTTGGAAGCTAATTCAGAAGGAACTCAAAAGTTAAGCGTGCTTAGGCTGGAGCAAACTGAGGATGGGTGACCGAACGGGAAGTTTGACCGAGATAAGTACTTTGACCTGAGATTAAGTGTCTAATATGTAATTAGAAATTGTGTGTGGCTAAGTTGGAAATTTCAAAATTAAAAAAACATAAATTAGAAATTAAAAAAAATTAAAAAATTATTTTTAAAAAAAAAATAAAAAATGAAAAAATAATTTTTAAAACATATGCCGACGGACCTATGCCTACGGCTTTGCCGTCGGCATAGCCTATGCCGACGGCTAGACCTGTGCCGACGGGTTTCTAGGCTATGCCTACGGGCACCTATGCCGACGGACCTATGCCGACGGTGGCCGTCGGCATAGCCTATGCCGACGGTAAAAAGACCTGTGCCGACGGCAAAAGGCCGTCGGCATAGGTGGCCATTCCTGTAGTGAGGCCCCTTTTATGTGTCACTGACATGTGGGGTTTAAGTGGCTTGGGGGGGTTATCATCAAATGCCCCTGCGTCATATCAATTGTCCGGCTCCCTTCATTCCTTCAAGCATCAATCTGACAATTTCTGTTCATATTAATTTGCTTGGGTGAGAAGCTCATAATGGAGTACAAAATTAATTACATACACTTGCAACACATACAGCAGTACCGGATCATGCTGCAAATATGTACGTGCGTGCGATATTCATGTCAGCACTACTGGAAAATGCAACTTCTTACTATGAGGATTTCTCCCGCTTATCATGACAATGCAAAAATTATTCAATGAAAATATTCGAATTATCAATAATTTCTTGATTTATACATTTTATTATTTAGATTCATGTACAAACAAGACAATTAACATGTTTTTTGTTTTATCAATACATCATTTAGTAGAAATAATATCGTTCGTTGAATACAAAATCGGCGGTCAATTTAAACGGGGAGATCCTCATAATTGTGAAAAAACTAGCACTACTACGGACTTCCCACTACTAGCGTGTTTTGGGGACATCTAGGCCGTTGGTCCTGCGATCAAGGTCACGATGGATTTGGTGATCGCATGCATGCTCGTTACTAGCGTAGATGCATTTTGCACTGAGACTAGCTAGCCAGCAATGCACGCGAGGGTGGCAGGTGGCAACACCCTTTGGACCGATCGCACGGGTGCGCGCTGCAACAGCACGGCAATGGCGACGACAATGTCGCAGCACGAGGAAAGGGAACCCGATCACATGGCGATCAACAGGAGCCGACCACATGGACGGACGCGCTCCCGATCGACCCGCACACCTCAACGACGCCGGCGACGCTTGCACCTGCAGCTGCAGATCGGCTAGCCATCCACGCGTATGGCCAACCACCCTCTCGGCGCCTCGTGGAGCTGTGGCAGCGAGCCAGGCAGCGAGCATCCGCTGCAGATGGATGGGATCGACGACCTCGAGCTCGATCCAGATCACTCCAGGTCGCACGCGTCCATGGCCACCCCTCGCGGATCCTGTCTCCCGCCAGCGCCACCAGCCCACCACCAACCGCCCCAACGTGCACCATCGAGGTCGCAAGCGTCCGCTACCACCCCTCGCGGTTCCTGTCTCCCGCTCGCCATCGCCACCAACAGCCCCAACGTGCACCCATGCCAACCATGCACGCGCACGAGCTCTCCCCACCCAGCATGTCCCTCCGTGCCCCGCGCCGCTCCTCCCCCATATATACAGCTCCTCGTCACCTCCCCATTCTCATCTCACAACAGCAAGCGCAAGCACAAGAAGCAAGGTCAACAAGATCCAACAAACAGCTAGCTCTCGCACCGTCTCTCCAGCAATGCCGCTCCATCTCCTTCCCGCTCAGCCCGGCGCGCGCCTCCAGGCCCCGCGCCGCCACGTTCCACGTCCGCTCCGTCTCCCTCCCGTGCAGCTCCGTGTCCGTGTCTGCCGCGGCCACGAGTCCGTGTCTGCCGCGGCCACGAGTGCTCTGGCATCCAAGAAGACCATGACGTCGTCGTTGATGTCTCTGGTCAAGAGTGGCAAGCCCGCGGCCTCCGACGAGGAGAAGGAGGTGGTCGCGCTGGAGAGGCTCGACGAGGTGGAGGTTTGCGTCGCCGCTATGGAGGGCAGGAGTGACATGGTGTTCAGGAGCATCCTGCGCACCAGGGTCGCGCTCCTCAACATCCAGACTGAAACATGCTGTTAATTCATCCATGGCTTAGCTAGCTAGAGTACAGTACTAATGTAGTGTAGTATTTTTGGACAAAAATGTGGTGTCCAAACCTAAGTGTACATACTCCAATTGATCAACTGATTAAAAGCAAAGCTCCGTAACATGTCGTTCATTATTTACTCCCAGATTGAGATCCATAAAAATGTTGACTCAAGGACTGAAGTTGATCCATAAGTAATTAAGACCATAATGTTGCCTAAGATAAGATTCCTATAATCACTATTAGGAAATCAAGCGTAATTCCTTGAGTCCCTATAATTAAGTTGCAAAACTCAACAATGACTCATCACAATGCTAGACAATATTTTAACACTACCAATTGTTTTTCTTCATTTTCTATGTTTCATTTTGTAGGAAAAGAACAAGAAGAAGATCAAGATTTAGATTACGAATTTCTTTCTCTTCCTTTTCAATTTTATTTGTTTTGTACATTGTACTACATTAACAATTGTTTTAAAATAATATAAAATCAATAAATACATGTATTATATAATTCATATGTTCTATACATCCATGTATAATTTAATTATCATGTTTTTTTGTTATTTAATGTTTAGTTGTTATAATTTATTTGGAAATATAAATCACAAATCCATTCTGAATTTTAATTCTCAGAGTTTTTGTCCTCCGGTCGACGGTTCAAATGTTGCTTCCCTTCTCATGCTCTTCCAAAACAAGCCCCCGCCCCCCCCCCCCCCCCCCCCCCCTCGTCTCTAACGATGGGATCTAAATGATACAACTTGAAAAATGTGATTTCTACTGAAATGTTACAATAGAGAACATCGTTTAGAAACGGGAAAATACAACAATGATCACCATAGCTCTCGCTGGCGATAGGCAGAATCAAAAAAATTTAACTCAATGAATTACCTACAGACGATCAAATATCATTGAATCGTCGTAATAGTAGAACGTCGTGTGCGATTGGGATTGTTAATCGCTCCAAGCATACGAGCTAGGACGAAGGGGTTGCTACACACGATGGTGTCATTATTTATGGAGCCACCTCAACAAACAATAGAAGAACAAACCCGTTATCTATGAACACCGGCGGAGAAAAAAATCACAAAGTTCATTCGCCATGCTAAACCAAACGTCATAGTGACACGAATTGGAAGCAAAAAATACTTATATTCGAAACAACACCTCAAGATTGTCGGAGTTCCGTCGATGCGATGCCAAAACCTAACAAAAGAAATCCTCGTACAGTAGATGAGCGATCGCCCTATATCCACGGAGACGGAGGGGAACAGGATTGGATCTGGAGGTGACACAGACGGACTCAATGTGGCTTGGTTTCTACAGGAAATTAAACCAGCTACTATTCCTGTAGAAGATTTATTTTCATTGCCTGAAACATTCATACGCCCATGATTAAAATCTTCTCCCAAGTTTATACGTGTACGAATCTCGGTGCTCACATAGCATGATCAGTATCGGCTTATAATTCTTTGAAAGGGTGACAAATAGGAAAACTGAAAGAAAAAAAAAGGTGCCAACAGACACTGCACAGTCTCAACGACAAGATTAAAATGAAAACAATTCAGTGTAATGTGTCATCTGCTCACCTTGATATCAACGGCCACGCCGGGTGATTCGGCCGTCCAACAGAAGACAAAGAAACGCAGCGATCGGCGAGCTAGGGCGGCGGGACACGAGTACGGACAAAAGGTGCAGCTTGATGTACGCCTGGCCGTACAATTAAAAAGAGGAGGACATGTCGGCGGCAGTCGAGCCCCGCGCACACGGCCTGTCGCGGCTACACGCGCCGCGATCGGATCTTTTCGTGCCGGCGAGCGCACGCGATACGCCGACGCCCGTTCGTGTCCGGTAGCGGCGACATAGCAGAGCACACGGCGCGCACAAAGATGCCATCGATCAAGATCCATATCCATGGATCTATTTCATGCTCCATGGCTCTCTAACTACGAGTGCGTGGATGCCGTTGCCGACGCCGGCCGGCCGGCCGGCCGGGTCGGCGGGTAGACACATATATGTCTTCATGTCTCGCCTACCTAGTGCTGGTGTCTCGCCTTGGCATGCATGGACGGTGGCCGGCCGGCTCTCGTGATTGCTTCTTCACGAGATCAAGTAACAAAAAATACATCTATATATGTGTCCATGATGCCGGGCACATATTCCTGTACTTCATGGCGCCAACATCGATCGATCATCGGCCATCGTCTATTTCTTCCTGATCGAGAACTCGAGATCCATATCCATTTCTGGTTTGGAGAAAAAAGATCCACATCCATGCATGTATCGGTCGACAAAGGCGCAAAAGAACCTAATAGCGCGCTAGCTTGCAGGTGAAGATGTCGTTGCCGACGCTGGCCGGGACGCGCTGTCTTCATGTCTCGCCTGCTGCTGCTGATGGTGAACCGGCCGTGTGGCATGGACGGTGGCCGGTCGGCCTTGAGGGCGTAACAAAAAATACAACTATCCATGATGCTCGGCGTTGAATCCGTCGATCGGCCTAGTGCACCAGGATGCAGGTGGGCCGCTCTGCAGAGCTCCTGCAACAGTCCGCCTTGTCCACAACCGAACTATGCAGGATAAGTTGACGCCTGCCAACTGATATATAGTGGGCTTTGCAGGCAACGCAGGAGTTGCAGGAGTGCCCGCTCCACCTCTCTCTGTCTTGAGATGCTTAAGCCTAGCTCGATGCGTGAACGAAAATAAGAGATTAAATACACGTAAACAAGCATGCTCTGTACAGGCAGGCAGCGCTGGGATGTCAATACACATTCAACCATAGATTAAATACACGTGCAACGCTGGGATGTCAATACACATTCAACCAGAGATTAAATACACAAGCGACGCTGGGATGTCAATACACATTCAACGCTGGGCACAGGGCAACGCTCGATGTCAGTCCAGCTACAAGCAATGAAGGCCAGGAGTGTAGCTGGACAGACTAGCAAAAAAAAACTCACGCAAAAATACACCTAGCAAGTATGCGTCAACTGCAAAACTAGCATGTTCATGCTCAAACAGGTGCACCTTTTCCAATCTCAACATGAATATTGAATAACTGAATACTGATAACTGATTCATATCAGCCGAAGAAGACCTTGCAACAATGTTCTTATTTTTTGCCTCATCACTCTGCTTCTTGCTTTTGTACCTAGTTGATTAAGCAAGTATATGTTCAGTAATCACAGGAGATCAAATAAAATTAGGCAATTGCAATTTTTTATTCAGAAGCTGTAGAAACATTCACAAAGAAAAGTTATATTCAGTCCTTCTAAATGCTCCACATTTATTACTTTCTACAACATATGGATGAAATAAGCTAGTAACCTGGCCGGGTGCAACAACAGCCTCATCCTCAATGCGCTCACCAATTTCAACTTCGTAGCAAATGATTTCAAATTTCAATCCCGGATATATCGACTCCCCTTCCTCGAGGTCTCGGGCGTCAATGACCGTTCTATCGTCGTCGATAAGGAGGATGCGGTTCACCTTTGCTTCTAGGAGGACTGTGCCCTTGTACAGCCTCTTCCGACGTCGGAGTAACAGCGTGGAGAAGGAGGCACGCCACCTCAAAGAAGAAGACATATCCAAGACTCCATCCAGCTGCTCTCCTTCCTCCTTCCCCGCCGCCCTTGACAGCTCCTCCTTCGCCTTCCCTGCCTCCCCTGACAGCTCCTCATCCACCTTTGCCGGGGACTGATTTCTGAAAGGATTAGCATGCTAGAAGAAACAAATAGTACAGTGAGAACATTATAACAATAGTAGCAGTGATGTGTAAAATACAATCTGCAAGAATATTTTTCCACCTTGCCCGCTGCCTCCGATAGCTCCTCCTTGACCTTGCCCGTCCACAGCTCATCCTCCTCCATCCGCATGTTCTATTTTGTATGAAAATTCCCATGACCATGTATCAGTCAAGTGCATCCACAACAAGCTGCAATTATTGCAAGAAACAGGGCTACTACTACGTTTGCTCCCTAAATTTCTAAACGCTGGAACAAGCTGCAATTAACAAGTATTACTGACGCCTACTACTACGTTTTGCTCTCTGTGCTATGATTGCAAGAAACAGGGGAAACTTTTGAATCGAGCAAGAAAAGGACCTGGGCGTCCGCCGGCTGCTCTCCGTCCGGGCTCTCATCCTCCGCCTTCCCTGCCGCCGCCAACATCTCCTCTTCCCCCTTCCCCGCCGCCCCCAACATCTCCTCCTCCTCCCCCATCTGCAGACCGCAACGGGAACACCCCCGGCTGGCCGGAGTGGCTTAGGCCGGACGGGAAGTCAACGAGAAAGGCGACGGGTGGTGCATTCTGGGAAGGGAAGGCGTGGGGGAAGGCCTAGTTTGGGGTGGCGGTGAGCGCAGTCACCGGCGGCGCAGGAGGCGATGGACGAGGCGGCTGCCGCTTAGGCGTTTCCGCTTGGGAGTTGTTTGTGCTAGTACTCGTTAGCAGGCTGTTAGCAGGCCAAGCAGGCCAAGCAGGCTATTGAAGGACTCGTCCGTGAAGCCTGTATATTATTTGTCACTTGTCCGCAGCGCCGTTTAGGACTTTGGAGCGGCGCGGCCGATGCGGGCCTGTGGACGCCTGCGTCCACCTGCAACCTGACTAGTGTACTACTGCGTCTTTTTGCTTGCCGATCGAAATGACCATGCATCATGCATGCGTGTTAACTAGAGTACGTGCTAGTGATCATGCATGCATCTGTTCTCGCATTGCCTATGAGATGTACCCCCTCCGTTTCATAATATCAGATGTTTTAGCCTTTTATCACATTCAAATGTACATATATGTATATACTCATGTTTTAATGTACATGTCCACTCTTTTTTGTTATGAATCTAGACAACATGTGTAACATCTAAAACATCTTATATGGAACGGAGGAGTACATAGAGATCAAGTGACATCCTAAGCCGGCCGCGTGGTTCCAAACGGTCCTAACTCGCTGCACTGTTATCTTGAGCAGTAATCTACGAGCACGATGAACTGTGCTGCAGCGAGTCACGCGCGCATTTAGATGCCACGAGGCAGTTATACAAACACAGGAGTTTTCCTAAACACTGACTTAGTTACACACGCTGTTTGAGGTGTTCTTGTGTGCATCGTCCTTTTTATATCTCTCAACCCATATAACATATATGGGTTTGAGACTTTACAGCTCAATGGGAAAATTAGTTCGGCATTTTCCTGCCATTGAATATATATATTTAATAAAAATAAAATTTTAAATATTTAAAAATTTAAATTGCACAAATATTTTTACCCCATTCTAGTTGATCTAAGGTTTCAGGGATCTGCAATGTTTTAAACCCATATGTTATATATTCTGAAAGAAACAGAAAAAGGAAATTTTATACGGTGTAGAGGGCGTAGGTGAGTCCTTGTTTGGTCACTACTTTTCCTAATTTAAATGATAGTACATGGTTAATGGGATCTTGCCGTCACCGTACATATACACGTAACAATCTTTCTCCTCAAGATTTCACTGGCCGGTATGATTAGTCTATGGTAACATTAGCAATAACTAGTGAATGTCGCCCGCCTCGCCTCCTCCAGCCAGATAGGGACCGCTAGTTTCCGGTGCCACCACCTCTTCCTCACCCCCTCTGTCATCCTGCCCCCAGCCCCCACCTGAGCCAGCCGTGCTAAGCCTAACCAGCGCACTAAATCGACGGGGTGTCTCCCCCGCAGTGACGTAGGGTGTAATCGGACAGGGAGGCGACCCCTCTTCTTTGTGAATAGAGACGAAACATTTTCCTAGTTTCGTCTAGTAAAAAGGTTTACTCATAATTTTTTAAAAAGCGGTCACATGTAGTGCTAGGATCTCCTACCATACCAGCAGCTCCACTAGCACCTGCGGCTGTTGCGCATCACACGGTCCCCGATTTAGAACAACATGCATTAGTTTTGGCTAGTTTGTCGAAGATGCTCGTGTTCTCGGACTTCCGGTGTCCGTGCTTCGGACGCGACTTATGGCCCTCCCACCTTCCAGAATGCACCTCTTCCTACTCCGCATAATGGTGTGACCCTGACAGCACTAGACCAAAAATGTCTGCACAATGATTTCACGACTGATGATTTACTTGTTCTTATTGAGCTAAAATTGCTAAATATTCTCAAACGCTTTAAAATAAATCATATTTCTTACTTATATTAAACTTTTTTACTTCATAATAATTTATCTTCCACTAAGCATTTTCATCCATACACAGTGTGTGATGTACTTCTTATTTGTTGACAATTCATGGGATCTAGAATTTTTCATACTATTTTCGTGATATGCATTATAATATCTTTTATTTTGTTAAACTGAGATTGTATTCTGTCAAAAAACAAATCATATGATATGCTTATACGAATTTCTTGTAACAGTTAATTTGAAATTAAATTTAAGAAAACAAAAAGGTTTGGCAATTGTATTCAGTTCTTCCAGGTTTGTCAATATCTGCAATATCCTTAAATATCTAAATAATCTTGTAGTTTGTAAGGTGTATGGGTCAAAGAAATTTTTGTAGCCTCACGAGTTTACGTGAAAAAACTGTAGACTATTACGAAAACTGGATGAAGTGTCAAATAATTTTTTATTCTCAAATTCCAACCTTCCTCTCGCTAGCTTTGTCAAGTTTAATATCCTTAAATATCTCAACAGAATATTCCGAGTGCATTTTTCTAGATATTTTGTGCTGTACAATATATGTGACGACTCGTGTAGTGTAACCGATCCTATTTTATACCCTTAAGTAGAGCAGTGATCCATTCACCCCCAATATACATTTCGACTAGGGAAAGCATATCTCGCCTCCAAAGCTAGATGGTGAGAAGACTACCTTGGTACACACATGGCACAATAGAATCTACGTCCTCCAAAGCGTTCTCATTGCAGCAGTGCATTTCTGAATTGAGAAGAAACCAGTTATTCTGATGCAGTATATCTCAACTTGAAGTAGGGATTTTTACTCCCTCACTGTTTGCACCACCTTGAAGAACAAAGCTTTGTTCATTCGAAATCGTCGCCGAAAATCATTTGGAGTGAAAGTTGGCACATCAGCAAAATAGTCGGTGTAGAGCATTCATTGTCCTTCCGTCGTCTGCCTTGGCTTGCAGTTTATCCTTGCAACCTTCAAACCTCCATGTTTGGGTTGGGCATTGGTGGCTTTCGTCAGTTAGAAGTTGAAGAAGACAAGTAAGGATCGCCAAGTGATGCTCTTCATCGGCGGCGATGTTCGCTTCTTCTTCCATCAACAAGAGAATCATCGACTCGTCCTTGAGATCCATGGTCTAAGCGAATCAAAAAATGAAATGAAACGATTAATCATCCAATCACCGACACTGTGAAAATTCTAAATTTTGAAGCCTACTAGGCGATCGACCAAACACCTTGCAGGCAGTGAGGGCGCGTGAGGTCGCCGGAAGCTCTATGCCCGAGAAGCGATAAGAGCCGCGTGGGAAGGCCTACGAGCGACGGGTGGAGGAGCGCCGTCGGGTAATGTTTTGTGATAGGTGAGGGGATGGGGCTTAGGCGCGTAGCGGTGCTGGGGAGCGGCGACCAGAAAATTGTGAGTAAAGGCGAGAACCGGGAAGGAATGAAGAGGTAGAGGAAGACGAATAGGGAAAATATGGTTTGGCTATCTCTATGATAAAGTTGGCCCGCGTGTTGAACGACACGGATGGATGGCTTACATCCGCCGCGTCGTTACGGCTACTAACGGATGGGTTGGACTGTTAGCGCCGGACGGATTATTCGGCCGCACCGAAAGTAAACTGATTATGGGGTTGGGGCGGCGGTGGGTGATGCTCTAGGCAACATTTTTTCCTTGAGATAAGCAAAACACACTGATCAGTGCAGTGGCGGCAGGAGGACACGACGAGAGATTGACTGGAAATTGCGATTGCGGATGCACGTACGTACAAAAGGTACAGCTTGCTAGACGTACGGTTGCACCGTCTCAACGGCAAGATTGAAATAAAATGATTCAGTGTAATGATCTCAGCACCCACGCCGGACGGCTGATTCGACCGTCCAACAACGGGACACGATCAGCGAGACGCGTACGGACAAGAAAGTACAGCTCGAGGTACGGCTGCCCGTACCATTAAAATGAGAAGGACATGCATGTCGGCGCCACTCGCGCCCCACGCACACGCCATTGTAAGAGAAATCCTAGCTTGTAATTTTTGTCTGATCGGACGACCGAGCATCCCAAATTGCTGTCATGCAGTTATTTTCAGCGCCATTCACCTTATTGTATATTCCAAAGCTGCAAAGAGATCGAAGGAACACAGTAGCAGGCCAAAGAGATCTAAAAGTACTATTTACTTTTCATACAGGTGAAAGTTTAAAATTTAAATTGATATGAAACAAAGTGCATTTAGATTCACATGTAGAAAAGTGGTGGAAGGTAAGCTATGGCACTTCCTTTTGTCTTTGTGAGGGATTAATGACATTTTTAGGCATGTTAACAAAATATGATACTATTTCATTACCATATCATGGATCACAAACTATGTAGATTACTCTTTTGTGTAGAGAAGCACCAAGCATGTAAAAACTGCCCAGGAAGCTCAGAAAATGACACAATGAATCGCACAATGTTCTAAACGGGAACCATTAATGGTTTAGCACATTGTCCTTGAGCTACTGTATTCAACATTGTTCGTGAACACATTCCAACATGAATTTTCTCGATGTTAGAAAATACATATATTTCAAAAAATTCTATCGAGAAGGACATTACTTCACACCAACTCCTGTATGTTTAGTATCATCCTGTTCTAACAATCTCATTGGCACTAATGAGTGATGTGGGCAGCAATTCAAGGTAGCATTCTCTGGCTACAAAACAAAGAAAAATGGTTTGTGATCATAACACACATGCTTTCAAAATACACCATACCAGGAGTAGCAGTATTGATTTCTTAATATTTCACTCCAATATAATAGACTCGAATAAAAAACTGAACACTACTATTTAATTAGCTTCAATCTTTTACATGGTGACAATGCAGACAATAAACAGCTATGGGGAAAAATAATCAGCAAATGATTTAAATTCACCAAATTATGCAAGCATGATTTAAACTCGGATAAAAAACTAAACACTACTATTTAATTAGCTTCCATCCGTTACACAGAGTGACAATGCAGACAATAAACAGCTAGAGGGAAAAAAATCAGTAAATGATTTAAATTGACCAAACTATGCAGGCACAACTTAACCTAGCATAACAGTGCTAGCACCGGCTGTACATTTAGTGTTCATTCCAAAAGATGCAAAATTTAAATATATAGTCATGCACAATCACTTTGCTGCTGCATGGTGTGAAAGGAAAAAACTTCTAGTGGGGTGCTCACCTTGATGTTGCAAAGTGGCATTAGTTGCGGAGAGCTCAGGAAATCAAACTTCATGATGTCGATGTGAAGAATGATTTCAGATACAGAACACTTCCAGCAAGGGAATATAGGTAGATGGAACTTGGATATAAACAATAAACCTTGACAGGTCAAGTTATTTCAGCTCATCCAGCATGTTGGTCAGCCTGCACTCTATTTATTCATGAAAAAATCAGTTGATATTTACACTATAGCTAGACATCATTAAGTGGAAGTAATCTGACAATAAATCAGGCGCAGACTGACAGCTATAGAGGGCATATTCCAAATTATTTACCTGCTAATATGTACTACATCAAGTGAATACATTCCAGCTGACCGATTATAATGACTCTGCTTTCCGTGGCTAGCTTGGTTCAGTTTGGTTAGAACAGAATGAGCAAAACCTGCTAAGTAGTAGTAGAACCTGCATAATCAAAAGAAAAATTTCATATCGAACAACACAAGGTGAACAAAAAATCGCATCTATACATCAGTATAAAGACACTATCTGGATATATAAATGACAAACGATGATCGATATTAGCACATCCAAACGATGAGCTATAGAGGGCATACAAATTCACCAAATTATGCAAGCAAGTATATGTATGAAAGGATCGGTTCAGACCAAAACAACTACATGCTCGATACTCAAAACATCACTAAAAATAGTAGTAAGTCCAATAATCTAAAATGAAACATACTACCTCTGATGCACTCTTTGATGTTGGAAAAAACATCACAGTGACAATGAAGGAGCCGTATGTATTGACAACAGTCTGAGACGTAGACCTTGGTAATTCCAACTCATCAAGCATGGCATCAAGTATAACTTTTGCCGAATTTCAACAACTTCCATGTTGCACGCCTAGTAGAAAGGGAGTGAAATAGTGAATAAGCAAAAAGGAATGAGCAATAGACATGGAAGAGTTATAAGTAACTATAAAAAGGTACATGGTATTAGCCGCATAATTTGATCTGTAAATTGTTTTCCATAGATCATGCAGCGCTTGTTTCTTCTTTGAATTTCTTGCCCGTGGTTACAACCATTTATACAGATCATTTAAAGGAGAATTCTATTCATATGAAATTGATCACAAGTATATATATCTGAAATCGTATTTTCCAAATCATATGAAATCAGTAATCAAAACATCATACAATAAAAGTCTTAAGCAACAATAAGATTCTTTGAAATCGGTAATCAAAACATCGCCGCGCAGCACATGTTGATTCTTTGAATTTTTTGCCCGTGGTTCCAACAATTTATACAGATATTAAAAGGATAGTATCCATACTTATTTTATCACAGGTCTATAAATTTGAAGGCATATTTTTCGCATATTATGAAATCAACAACATCGTACAATAAAATCTTAAGAAACAGGAAGATCAAACGAATAACCAATGCTGAAGCACACATGGGAAGCAATATAGAAATTCACACCGCATTCAATACATAAGTTTTGATCACATGTAAATAGTACTAAATACATAAGTTTCGATCAGTTTGGAAACACGCGTCAATAACCTGATGAGTTTTGTGTAACCAACACCGATTCTAAAAGGCAGAGGTAGCTGGTCTCAATATACATCAACAATGAGACATTCGGCAACAGAGACCTGGACGACGGAACAAAAATATCACCGAGGATAGGTTTTTGAGTCCATCATGGAATTAGACGATGAATAGGCAAAATAAGTCTGATCTGCAGTAAAAAAAGTTCAGAATTAATCAAGGGTAGCTATGTGTACTCATTTAACAATAGGTATGGTTTGGTCGGACCTTAAGGAGTAGCATCTCTGCAGGCGCAGGGTAATTTAGTTTCTAGCTTTCTTCGCTAGACCACCACCTCCACCAGCATGGGTAGACGGCTCTTAGTCGAGGTACGCACTGCTGAAATATGCATAGGAGGAAACACTAAATTAAAAAAACTATGCTAAAAGCAACACATGTATTTATTCAAGCTCCAAATGTCAAACCTAGTGTAAAAAAATAGCTACCTATGGGCTATGGCTGATGCATTATGTCCAGAAATTTAGCTTTAGCTTAATTCTGAGGCAGACCGAGTTGATTAGAAACCTGAACAATAGATAGCACCATCTATTGTTGCTATACAGGACTACAAAGCCGACATGTCCTGTTAAAAAAAAAAGCCGACATGTATACTAAGAATCATTATTCACACAGTAGCAAGCTGAGTAGACATTTTTTTCTTTGACAATGAATATTGTAGATTACTCTTTTAGAAGCAAATTTTGAGAAACACAAATTCAAGTAAATCGACCGCCCTACAAACTAACAGGGAAGCAACAGTCTTCTATAATTTCACAAATGTCTTAGATTATCTTTAAGGATTACTACATGTGGTTGATTCACCGACTACCAAGCGCATTGACAGCACAGGGCAATACATACACCAGTACCAATAGATACAGAACCTCAAAGGACATCTAACAGTACATCAATGAAAAATAAGGGGTGTACCTCTTAGTTCTATGTTGGAGCAAACACATACAGAGAACAGGCGACCCAAAGGAAGAGCAGTCGAGGTACGCACAGCTGAAACATGTGAATTCAGACCAAGAAACTATGAGAAAATCTTTACATGAAGTCACCAAATGAAAAATATAGAAAATCTGCAAGCAATGGCTATAACTAATAGCACTCAAGAAAACGGCTTTTCACAACACTTTCTTTTTTAAAACCAGAGATAGTGTTCTAGACAAAATCCTAGCATATGGAATTATCTAATAGCACAGTCAAACTGCAGTGCAAAAAGGAACACGACATATTGTGGTAGTGACGATCCAACAGAACATACACATGGATTAGAATGGTAAGATAAAAAATGGCAAGCAAGCACGAGCATAATTAGAGAAACATTAAATAAAGTAAATAAGCTCTAAAACTTCACCATGACTGCAGACACAAATAGGAGGATTTCAAGCTCAAGGTAGGGCTTTTAAAAGCACCCCTTTCAAATAATGTAAATGAAATTAAAGATCACATGCTTTTCCCGGTAGGCTGTAGATATGAGCACAGTGAAGTGGGATGTAGTTTCTAAAAACATTAGTTGGGAAATAAGCCAGCAAAGAATATGGGAAACAAAAGGAAGATAATAACAGTTCGTAGCTGAATTATTTCAGTTTAACTCATTTCCCTCAAACAAAGTGTCCAGATTCAGTCCCTAACTCCATGAAATTGCAAATGCACTCATTGAGGTTGTCTAATGTTCAGTTTCTTATTTCATATGTTGGCCTTGGCATATATATTAATGCCTACATATGCCTAATGAACTTATTCACGCAGGTCTCTCTGACAATAAAAATGACAGGTATCCCCTAATAGATGTATCCTAACAGAGCTGTCCTAACAGAAATGACAGGTATAGAAGAAGCCGGGTGCTCGGAGATGTATCCTTGCATAGATGTAAATAGTTGTCCTAAAAGAAATGCACCAGATATCGTAGATAAGGTTAGGACAACAATATCAGGAGTAATAAGCCAATAGGTCCATTAGCATGATAAATGAAGTGTGTTATTAGTATAACTCACACTGCCAGGAGCCAAAAAACAACTATAAATCACATAAAGCATAATATGAATCCATCGGAGAGGAACACAGAGAGAAGGATGCCAAGAAAAGACACCTGGGCTTGTGGAAGCACAACTCGGCCATTAGATAAACAATTCCTCTCCGATGGTAACCACTCGGCCATAGTTAGAAGATCATTATAAAGCTCAACACTGAAAAAAGGAAACCACTCGGCCATTAGATAAACAATTCAGTTGTATAGGATCATCCGGGAATAAATCGGTGATTGGATAACAAATATACTGTATAGGATCAACATATAATAAATTGTTTGCTCAAACTTATTGTGCTTAATGATCTACCTGACACAAATGATGGTCAGGAATTATCTTATGCAGCGAATCAGCGGGCAGACGGTTCACCTTGGTTCGAAGTCATCATACTTCACTACAGCAGCGACACTTTGCACTCTTCCTATGATTAGATAAAGTCTATATTACATATATAGGATCAACATATACAAAATATCTTAATCGAGAGCAATGGTAGGCCGTCATATAATTTCATTCCAAATTAAATAGAAGATTCAATACAGGTCAATAGTATTGTTGACCAAACAACTACTTGGTTCTTCACGTATGTTCAAGAGAAGATTAAAAGAGCATAAACCAAAATATGAGAACAACCTGTTCAAAAGGGATTTGTGGGGATTAATCTGGAGATGGAAAGGGGCCAAATCAGGAGGAAGAAAAATGAAGGAGTCGTTGGGCAGCTACCTAGATCCACCTGGACGGCGCAAGAGGAGATAATCAAGAGAGATCTGAAAGTACTATCACTTCCATACAGCTGAAGAGTCTAAAAATTAAATATATATGAATCAAAGTCTTTTTCATAATAAATATGCATTTAGATTCACATGTAATGAAGTGCTGCAAGATAAGTAATGACACTTCTTTTTTTCGTGAGGGATTAATGTCATTTTTAGTCACCTTAATTTTTTTAAATAATTTCCATTACCATATCATAGATGGCAAACGACAAAAAATACTCTTACGTACGTAGAAGCGTCTAGCATGTAACAACTGTTCAAGAAGCTCAACAAATGACAGAATGAACAGCATTCTATGCATAAGAACTGAAAGAATACCAAATTGAGCATTACAAAAGACAATATGGCAATGAGCAAGAGGTTAAGGGAGTTAAATATGCAATAGGATCAGGCATACCTCTATGTAGTTCTCAAATAGACCATACTGAAATATGGCATTCTTTGATATCCAACAACACAGGAATTGAGTAATCTTTCATGACACAAAACATGCATCAACATGTAAGGGCACACCTCAGGTTCCATCAACATCCTGATAATGCTACATGCTATGCAAGATCAGTAATCTTTCATGACACAAAACATGCATAAATATTGTACAAAGCGGTCTCTGTTTGACAGAAAAAATCATTTAGAAAACAGTGAGTTATTGGTGTACCTTTAGGAAAGGATGGAGCATCTCAATGTGCTCATGTCTTCAACTCAGTCTTCTCATCCAATTTCCTGCTTGCTTATACATTGCAGGTGGCTCATCATACAAAGGTGGATTATTTACCGGTAATCAAAGGTTTCAACCTAAAAACAAATAGTATCAATGAGAAACTATTATGTCATGCCACAGGGCATTCCTTACATACTAAATAGACCCAATAAATTAACTGCAGATGGGCACTGGTAACTAATTTAGAAACCCAATGGGTGGCAGACTTAACCAAGGAATAGACATTTATAAAATCAAATGAAAGAGCGAGCATGCACAATCAAGAACTAAATAGCATGATCTTAGATGTATGAGAAGATAGATAGTAGTTAAATAAAGTAAATGCATCAAATGCACTGAAACTGTAATGTGACCTGCCACAGCTCACCTCAAAGAAGGAAGAAGTTTGAAAGAAATTCAGCTAGAACCTGCATCAGTGTGAACAATTTTCATAAGCAACAACAACCATGCTAACCAAGAGCTCAAGCAAGATTAAAAGTTCATAGCCTCATACTACATGGAAATTTGTATGCACACCAACCTATATTCAGAGTTTGGTCTTCAAATTATGCAAGTGAAAATTAATAGCAAACTTTTAGTACGTGAGAGAAATGAAAATTTGTGTCTTGACCCGCAACAGATAGCTGAGATCTGTACATGAATGTTGCAGTTTACAAACGAAAAGCTACATGAATTGACAACAAAAGGGGAAAAACAATAAAGAGAGGTGCTTTGTTGATAAACCTAGAATACAGATAAAAAGGATGTAACCTGAAGTGAGGTCTATGGCTTCTATCCCCCTCAATGCTCTAAAACAAACACATCCCTTGTACTATTGTACAGGCTACGATAGTGCAACAAACACAAACTGCACTCTGAGAAATATGGGGCATACAATTATACTATTATTATATCAAATAGTCCTGAGCCAAAGTGGAATCAGTCACAATCACATCAGTGGCTTGGTTAGCACAATTTAAAACTATGCAATACACAATGGAAGCAATCATTTTCTGTTCCATGATTGCATTGTGTGGAATCAATTACTATGACTGCCAGGTGATTTGAGTATTCAGTACCCGTATTTAAGGTATACACATGTTTTTTCTTTACTTCTAAATAACACCGTTACCATGTATACTTCAGTAACTACCTCCTGAGCCAATAGCATACACCGAGAGAACGAAACAGCTCGAACTAAGCCAACTGGGATTTTCACCGACCAACCTATGGGCATAACTAAGAAAAAACTGGGTAAAGAAAAGGCATTTACCAGGCCAGCAGCACGGCTCTGTACTCAGCAAATAGCCCACATGAACTCTTTCATAAAACCATACCAACATTCATTTTTCAACCAAACTACTTCCTGAGATCATAGTATGCACCCTGACCACATACTAACCAGCTGAAACGGAGAATTCTAACACGTCCAGCTACGCATGGTAAAGAAAACGCTCTGAAACAGGCACTGGTTGTAGCAATAAATTGTCACCTGGGATTTTTACCGAACAACCTATAGGCATAGCTAAGAAGAAGATGGGTAAAGGAAGGGCATTGCCCAAGGATGTAATCTTTAGATATAACGTTAAGCCCTAGTAGCGGACAGCATCGGCGGGGTTGTCTCCCCCGTGACGACGTAGGGTGTGATCGGACCTGGCAGGTAGCCTCTCTTCCTTGTGAACAGTGGTGAAACATTTTTATAGATTCATATAGTTAAAAATTGTACTCATAAATTTTAAAAGCAGTTACATGGGATATCTCTACTGTACCAGAAGCTCCACTAGCACCTACAGCTGTTGCACATCACACGGTCCCCGATTTACACAACAGACATTTCTTTCGTCTAGTTTTGCTAAGATGCTCAATCAAAATATGAACACAAAGTGCCGCCGACATGTATTCATAAGAATGAGAGCAAAATCGAGTTGTCTAAGAAAGCATATATGTTTTACCTGTCGGATTTTCGCCTCTACGTATTTTAAATGTGTCGATTTAAATATTTTTGTAATAAGACTATTAACCTATTGTCCTAATTTCAAATTAAATTTTGTATAGTGAGAAGATAACAGCTAAGAAGGCACAGTATATGGTCATCTAATTTTCTAAGGCTTTCCAATAGTGCACGTGGACAGGCAGGATGGCCCGTCCACCGTCCACAATGCCCGTTTTCTTCCTCCGCACAGTGGTCCATCCCTGACAGCACTGAACCAACCATGGCTAAAAAAACATTTCACGGAGGATGATTCAATTCTAATTCATCTCAAACGCTTTAAAATAAATTGTTCTTTACATTTATATTGAACTTTTATAATTAATAATAATTTATTTTCCACAACGCATTTTCATCCATATGCAATGATTCATGTAATTTTTTTTATTTCATCTGTAGCTCGATTTTTTCGTACAATTTTATTTATATCCATTATAATATATTTTATTTTGCTAACCAAGGTTGTATTTTGTAAAAAACAAAACAGTTGATATGTCTATACAAAGTTCTTGTAATAGTGCCTTTGAGGTTAAATTTAAGAAAACAAAAAGGTCAGTCGATTGTATTAAAATTCTTTTAGGCATTTCAATATATGTAATATCCTTAAATATCTAAATATTTTTGTTGTGTTTTAAGGTGTTTGGGTCCAAGAAATTTTCCGGAGACTCACGAATTTAGGTGAAACAAAATGTAGACTATTAAGATAATTGTATGAAGTGTTAAAAAATAATTATTTCTCAAATTCCCACCTCCCTCTCTATAGTTTTGTTGAGATTAATATCCTTAAATATCTCAACAGAATATTCAGAATGCATGTTTTCTAGATATTGTGCGTTGTACAATATATGGGACGAATACCCTTCAATAGATAAATGATTCATCCACCCCCACTGTACATATCTACTACCCTTCAATATATCAATGATTCATCCACCCCCATTGTACATTTCGACTAGGAAAGAATGGCTCGCCTCAAAAGATAGACGGTGAGAAGACTATACCCTTGGTGCCGATTAATCTCTTTACAATGCGCTATGACGCCCAGACGCAATTTGGGCCTTCGGTTTCAGTTGTCCAACGGACAAGATTTAGCGTTGAAAATGCACTGAATCAACCCTAAATCCTGGCCGTCGGTTTCACGGCCCAGGATTGCACATGGGCACCATAGCGCATTCCTTGGGTCACACACGAAACATTAGGAATCTACGTCCTCCAAAACATCCTCATTGACGTAGTGCATTTTTAAATTGAGGAGAAATCAGTTATTCCGTTGCAGTCCTTAATCAACCTTGCAACCCTATAGAGTAAAAAATGGCACGTCGGCAAAATACTCAGCGTAGAGCATGCATTGTCCATCCATCTTCTGCCTTGCCTTGGACTTTATCCTCGCAAATTTTGAACCTCTGTGTTTGGGATGGGCATTGCGGCCTCGTCTGCTTGAAGTCGATGAAAACAAGAGTCCACAAATGCTCCTCTTTATCGGCTGCGATGTTGGCTTCTTCTTCCTTTAACAAGTGAACAATGAACTCAGTCGTCACTATCCATGGTATATTCTAATCAAAAAATCAATCAACGAATCATCATCATCGGGGAAGTTCTAAATTTTGAAGCCTACAAGACAATCAGCCGAACACAATGCTGGCAATGCATGCGAGCGCGCGAGGTTGCCTGGAAGCTCTGCGCACGGAAAACAACGAGAACCGCGGGAAGGCCTTGGTGAGCGACTGGGTGGAGGATGGCCGTCGGCCAATGTTATGTGATAGGTGAAGCAAGGCGGGGGGGGGGGGGGGGGGGGTGGTGGCGGCGGTTGGTCTGGTAGCGCTAGAAGATTTATTGGGCCACACCAGACGTAAACCGGCTAAGGATCTGCGGCGGGTCACGGTTCTATGTAGAGCGCGCGCGAGCACCGCCACACACCACCATCCCCCCCCCCCCCCCCCCCGCTGGTTCACCCGGGCAGGATAGGCCACGTTAAGGGATCCCCGTCCCAAGTGATGCTGCTCTAAGCAACAAACACTACGGGAAAATCCATCGTTGCTGTGTGGTCGACTCTTTGCCGTGTGTCCTTTCTGCGTAACACGGCAAAGTGCACACGACAAAGTTGTGGTACACAGTATCATCCGCGAAAAACACACGACAAACACAACGACATGGCAAAGTCTAAGTAAAACACACGGAAAAGAACTGTACACGACAAATATACAGGAAAACACACGGCAAAGAATCAAGTCTTTAGGGATGGTCTTTAGGGATGGAATGGGCTCTCCTCTTGTAGCTGAGCCATGTGCGCATAAACGTCTAAAACTAGGTGGAGTGCTGGACTAAATCTGAGTGGACAGCTTCCACTAGCCTACAGCAGCCCTAACATTAACCTTCAATAAAACAAAACACACTGAACAACGCACTCGCGGCAGGAGGACACGACGAGAGATCGACTGGAGATTGAGATTGCCGATGCACGTACGTACAAAAGGTACAGCTTGCTAGATGTCGGGGCCCCTCGCGGCCCACGCACACGGCCTGTTTCCTCCGCCGTTATCGGATCGTATCGGGCGGGAGCGACGACACCGCGCGCGGCATATATGCTCCTTTAATTTGGCGTCGTCGGCAGGCGCGCACCGGCGTACGGATCGACTGATCACTGTGGATCGCTATTGAGATTCGAGATCCATGGAGGGATGGAGATGACGTGCTGGCGACCAAAGCGCAAAAGGGCATCTGTCTGTCTATCGTCCAAGTGCCGGGGCAACGTAATGGGGGCGTACATGCCGTTGCCGACGCCGGCCGGAATGGCATGTACGTCTTGTTTATTGATGCCTCACCATGGCATGGACGGTGGCCGTTCGGCCGGCCGGCTCTAGCTCGTGATTGGTTCTTGATCGATGGAGTACCTAAGCTGCATCTGTCGGCGTCGATCGGAGGAGAATTACGTCGATTTGATTTGCTACCTTCCATGCATGCACGTGTCTTTTTTGCATGCTGGCTAGCACTGCCTCCTCCTCTGCATGCTTGCAGCTTGCAGCTTGCTGATCGACAAGACGCCATGACCGTCGTCTCCATTAACGGACATTTTGCATGCCCCACGCGTGTTCATTTTGCATGTGTGCTTTGTCGCGGGCTTGCGTGACCCATGACACCATGAGACATACAATTAGATCATGCATGGTTCCAAATGCTGCTACTTCTAGCTAGCTCCATTGTTATGTTAGGCGCCAATGGTCGACACCATGAGCTGTGCTTTGCAGGCCGCACGCGCCGGTGCCCAGAGGCAGTGGTGCTAATTTAAACAGATAGTGGTATATGCTTAATCACCCACTCTCTTGCTCTCACCGTGCATGTACGTCTAAGAATCTTTTCTCCTCGAGATTTGAGAGGCTGGGGTTGATTATATACTCTGTGATGAGATATTGAGATCAGCAGTTCAGTACTCGTAATGCTTTTAACTAGCCGGCTAGCCGATTAACACGACCAATTGGCAGCAAAAAATTAAGGAATGAGAGACATGAGCATCGATAGGGTCGTGGAGACGAATTCAAGAGGTGATTTCCTAACATATACGCGTGTGCTGCATATCACACTGCCCATCGATCTGACATTTTCGTTGATATTTGATTTGCTTGGGTTATGAGCACATAATGGAGCAGTAAATTAGTCACTGTGCGCTTGGCAACGATATACTTAATTTCAGGTGGACAGAGAGTTAGCCAGGCTCCAGTGCGCTGTTGTTCGCGGTGATGCGTGGCTCCTCTGTCGATCGATCGAGAGCGCATCAGGAGATCTGGCAAGGTGATCCTGCAGATCTGTATGTGCGTGTGAGCATGCACTAGCTTGTTGGTTTCATCAATCTAATTAAGCCGTTGCTCCTACGATCAATTGGACGATGGCGTTCTGGTGGTGATCATTGTACTAGCTATTGTGGTTTCTTTAATAAAATCAGCGGGAACTTTTTTCTATAAAAAAATATATTGCAGTGTTGCAACTCGAAAACTGGCTTGTAAAACTTGATGTTAAAGTTTACGTTCTGTTGGTGATCACTGTAGCTACTGTGGTTTCTTCAATAAATCATGGGAAACACTTTTCTCTAAAAAAAATGTTGCAATGCCACTAGCTAGAAGGGCTGACAAAGTGACAAGACTAGCTTACAGGGCTGCCAAGATGGGAGGCGGCAGCGAGGGAGACAGCACTGATAGAGTGGCAACACCCTTTGGCTCGATCGCACGGCTGCGCGGCGAGAGCAACGGCAAGGCAGCACGAGGAAAGGGAACCGGATCACATGGCGATCAACCGGAGCCGACCACATGGACTGACGCGCTCCAGGTCGACCCGGACACCTCAACGACGCCGGCGCCGCTTGCACCTGCAGATCGGCCAGCCATCCACGCGTATGGCCAACCACCCTCTCGGCGACTCGTGGAGCTGTGGCAGATGGATGGGGATCGACGACCTCGAGCTTGATCCAGATCACTCCAGGTCGCACGCGTCCGCTGCCACCCCTCGCGGATCCTGTCCCCCGCTCGCCATCGCCACCACCAGCCACAACGTGCACCGATGCCAACGATGCTCGCGCACGAGCTCTCCCCACGCACCATGTCCCTCCGTGTCCGGCGCCTCTTCTCCCCCATATATACACCTCCTTACCACCTCCGATTTTCATCGCACAGCAGCAAGCGCAAGCACAAGAAGCAAGGTCAACAAGATCCAACCAGCAGCAAGCTCTTGCATCGTCTTTCCAGCAATGGCTCCCAGCTTCGGCCGCTCCATCTCCTTCCCGCTCAGCCCGGCGCGCGCCTCAAGGCCACGTGCGGCAGCATACCACGTCCGCTCCGTCTCCCTCCCGTGCCGCTCCCACCCGCTGCTCGGACACCTCTGCAGCCACATCGCCACCGTACGATCCTGGGTCGCCGCACCATCCTCCCCGTCCACCGGGCTCGCCCACCTCGATGCGCTCCACACCGCGCTCGCGGAGCTCCTGCTCCTGCCCGAGTCCCGCGCCGCGCTCAACCATGGATCCGCCACCGCGGCCTGCCTCCTCGACGGCTTCCTACTCCTCGCCGACGCGCACGGCGCGTTCCAGGAGACAGCCGTCGAGCTCAGGGCCCACGCGGCTGATGCCCAGGCTGCGCTCAGGCGCCGCGACGACAACAGGCTCGCCTCCGCCGTCCGGTCCCTACGCCGCGCCGAGATGGACCTGGCCCGCCTTGCCGTCTCCGTGCGCGCCGCCGCCAAGTTCCCGTCGACACTCTCCGCATCCACTAGCGCTGAGGAGGCCGAGGTGTCCGGGGCACTCGCGGAGGCCGTGGCCGTCGCGGCCTGCGCGTCCGCGGCAGTGTTCTCCACGGTCGAGTCCGTGTCCGCCGCGGCCACGAGTGCTCTTGCATCCAAGAAGACCATGACGACGTCGTTGATGTCTCTAGTCAAGAGCGGAAAGCCCGCCGCCTCCGACGAGGAGAAGGAGGTGGTCGCCCTTGAGAGGCTCGACGAGGTGGAGGCGTGCGTCGCCGCGATGGAGGGCGGAGTGACATGGTGTTCAGGAGCATCCTGCGCACCAGGGTCGCGCTCCTCAACATCCAGACTGAAACATGCTGTTAATTCATCAATGCCTTAGCTAGCTACTACTAGTTTAGTGTAGGTTTTTGGACAATCTTGTTGATGTCCAAACCTAAGTGTACATACTCCAATTGATCATCGGATTAAAAACAAAGCAAAAGCTCTCGTTCGATACTCTCTATCAGTTCTCCAAACTCGATAGTCTTTCTTACAGTTAGCTATACTTAAAAACTCTACAATACTCTACAAAGTAATTTAGATTTTTTAAGGATACTATAGATATGGATAGATATAAAAAGATACCATGGGGATGAATGTATATTTGAAGGAAATGTGATATTTTGGTCTTCTCCGGTTCAATTTTAAATGAATTGCAATACATTCATATAAACATCGCAAACTAAAATAAAACTAAAATGATTTTATGAAAAATACAACTTGAGTTAAAATATATTTATGGGGATTATTAATAGAATAGTATTACAAATATGTATGTTTCTATGCAACAGAATGATCACATAGTTAATTCTAGTTACACAATAACTAATAATAATTATTAAGTTACATCAAAAAGGCTGTGTATGGACTGAAACATGATATGTTTAGGGTAAGATAAATTTTGATGAGGCAAAAAAGTTCAATATAAATAGGGAAGAGAGACTAATGCGAAGAGTCAGTGTGACCACCATGTTAGGCAACCCATGTGAAGAAATGCGGGCCATCTTGATGCGGAACATTAGAGGTTGAGAAACCGACAAACGTGTTAGGGTGCAAGTTGATGATTACGGACATCGCTATCTTTGCGCACAAGTAGCCGCACACGTGCACTCCCCTCGATCCCCTTCTTGCGCACCCCTGATGACACCACTGCCGCCAGCCGACGTCCCAGCCAACATCGGCAGCATCTGTCGCAAGCACGCACTGAGAAAACTATGCCTAGGTGCACTCCATCGTATCCCCACCAACGCCTCGCCGTTATGGCCCCGAGCGCGACTCCGCGGCGAAAAATAGACTTGTGGTTTGACTCGGTCGCCGGTGCGATTCCCGCACCGGCACGTCTCCTGTTGTCCCCTCTACGTCTTCTACGACCTCTCCCTCGATCCCCCGTGCTCCTGCTCCTCCTCGCCGCCCCGTTACCGTGCGGTGGCCGCCACCCGATGTTGCTGATGCTGCCCACTGACACATCCATTTGCATCACTATTATATATCATAATTTACTGTTATTCATTGATATATTTCATATTAGAATGCACTTCTTGTTTTATTTTATCTTATTTTGCATGTTTAACGATTCTCGGGAATTATCTGCTAGAGTCAGGAATCAGATGGAGAAGATACTATATTTCTGAAACTCCAAACATTACGAAAAAAATACAGAAGTTAATATTTCATCAGAAGACCGGAGGAGCCACCAGAGGGGAGCGACAGGGCGCCTAGGTAACCCCTGGGCGCGGCCCCACCTCTGGCCGCGCCCAGCTGCCCCTGTCCCACCTCTGGAGCTCCCCTCTCGTGTATATCATCCCCTTGACATAAAACTTACGGGGGAGACTTCGAAGAAATATTCCGCCGCCGCCTCGGTGGCGAAAACACCAGAGAGAGAAAAAGCTCTCTGTCTGGGAGAAATCTGCTGGGGAAATTTACTTCCGGAGGGGAAATCGTCGCCATCGTCACCGTCATCACGTCGGGCATCATCAGGATCATCATCTACATCATCCCCACCGCCAGCACCATCATCACCGCCGAAGCTCTCTGTCTGGGAGAAATCTGCTGGGGAAATTTACTTCCGGAGGGGGAAATCGTCGCCATCGTCACCGTCATCACGTCGGGCATCATCAGGATCATCATCTACATCATCCCCACCGCCAGCACCATCATCACCGCCGCTCCAGTTTGATTTGCTGCGACATCTAGGGTTGTACCTTGTGTAGTTCATTGGGATAACTTTCCCGGGGTTGATTACTTCATTGTAGTTGATGCTATTGAGTTTTATCGGTGAACTACTTTTATATCCAGATTGTTAATCATCACTGTATCACCTCTGGTTATGATCCACATGAAGTCTTGTGAGTAGTTAGTTTAGTTCTTGAGGACAAGGGAAAAGTCTTGGTGCTAGTAGTGACATATGTTGAGTAATATTTAATGGTTTGATATTTAAATTGTGGTATTATTCTTGTATTGGAACCGTGTGAACGTCGACTAAATGGTACTTCACCTTTATGGGTTTAGGAGAATGCATTGTATATTTAGTATACATGTAGTGGTAATATAACTTACGATGAAGCAAAAAAGATTAGCATAAATAGGCAAGAACTATTGATTTCAACCGTGTTCTTGCAAAAATAGTGATATAATGAGCAAAAGGGCCGAGGACCGAGCGGAGATGGCATGTTCCATAGACTAAGAAAAAGGGAGCGAGCGGAGCGTTCTAAACTTACTCAGCTACACGAAATAGATTTCCGGTTCAATGACAATGTTATGAATCTTCTTTCC
Source organism: Poa pratensis (assembly GCA_947311845.1). Classification (NCBI taxonomy): domain Eukaryota; kingdom Viridiplantae; phylum Streptophyta; class Magnoliopsida; order Poales; family Poaceae; genus Poa; species Poa pratensis. The sequence goes on from CAMZMU010000089.1 coordinate 3,191,093, forward strand.
ACTAGTGCTACTTGATCTCTACGAATAATTTTAAATCATTCAAAGCTAATGATATTGTAAGATGGTGAAGAAATATTATCTAGCTGATTTCACTCAACAAGAATTTATGGGCCAGAGCAGCAACTCAAACATTTCGTGGTGGATGCCCTCATCTACTGCATAATTGATAGATTGCTCCGGTTGCTTGTGACTCATCTACAGCATCACCGATATAAGATTCGAGATTTTCTTCCCCAACGATGATCCCCTCATCTTGTTCTAACTGAATCAGGTGTTCAGTGGCTGAACAAAACAGCTCGAATATCATTTCCATCTTGTGAAAGCGAAAATGAAGAGACAACACCGTATGCTATAGAACGTTATCAGATTTTGCTTTGCTTTAGACCGTTGATCAATTGGAGTATGTACACTTGGGGGTTGGACACCAAAAAACTACACTAAGCTAGTATTAGCAAGCCAACGACTAAGCCAGTGATCAATTAACAGCACGTTTCAGTCTGGATGTTGAGGAGCGCAACTCTGGTGCACAGGATGCTCCTGAACATCTTGTCGCTCCCTGCCTCCATCGCCGCCACGCACGCTTCCACGTCCCCAAGCCTCTCCACCGCGATCACCTCAATATCCTCGTCGGAGGCAGCGGGCTTGCTGCTCTTGACGAGAGACATCAACGACGATGTCACAGTCTTCTTGGACACCAGCGCGCTCGTGGCAGCGGCGGACACGGACTCGACCGCCGAGAACACTGCCGCGGACGCGCATGCCGCGGTGGCCACCGCTTCCACGAGCGCCCCGGACACCTCGGCCTCCTCAGAGCTGGTGGAGGTGAAGAGCATCGTCGGGAACTTGGCTGCTGTGCGCACGGAGGCCGCGAGCCGCGCGAGGTCCTTCTCGGCGCGACGCAGGGAGCGCACTGTGGAGGCGAGCCTGTTGTCGTCGCGGCGCCGGAGCGCGGTCTGCGCATCGGCCGCGTGTGCCCTGAGCTCGACAGCGGCCTCCTGGAACGCGCCGTGCGCGTCGGCGAGGAGCAGGAAGCCGTCGAGGAGGCAGGCCGCGGTGGCTGACCCGTGGCGCAGCGCGGCGCGGGACTCGGGCAGGAGGAGGAGCTCGGACAGCGCGGCGTGGAGCGCGTCGAGGTGGCCGAGCCCGGTGGACGGGGAGGAGGGGGCGGCGACCCAAGCGCGGACAGCGGCGATGTGTGTGCAGAGGTGGGCGAGCAGCGGGTTTGAGTGGCTGGGGAGGGAGACGGAGCGGACGTGGTATGCCGCGGCGCGTGGCCTGGAGGACCTTGCCGGGCTGAGCGGGAAGGAGATGGAGCGGCCGAAGCTGGGCGCCATTGTTGGAGAGAACGTGAGATGTTGCTTGCTTCTAGTTGACTTTCTTCTTGCTTCTTGTGCTTGCGCTTGTTGTTGTGAGATCGGTAGAGGGAGGAGGTGCGTATATATGGGGGAGGGGCGGCGCCGGCCACGGGGGGACATGGTGGGTGGGGAGAGCTCGTGCATCCTCGATGGCATCGGTGTTGCACGTTGGGGCTGTTGGTGGAAGGTGGTGGCGAGGGGAGACAGGATCCGCGAGGAGTGGCAGCGGACGCGTGCGACCTGGAGCGATCTGGATCGAGCTCGAGGTCGTCGATCCCATCCATCTACCTAGCTGAGCTCCACGGGTCGCCGATGGGGTGGTTGGCCATACGCGTGGAACCTGTCTCCTCTGCTCTGTATCCCGGCCGATCCGGAGGCGCAAGCGCCGGCGTTGAGGTGTCCCGGTCGATCTGGTGCGCGTCCGTCCATGTGGTCGGCTCCGCTTGCTCGCCATGTGATCCGGTTCCCTTTCCTCGTGCTGCGACGTTGTCGTCGCCATTGCCGTGCTGTTGGAGCGCACACCCGTGCGATCAGTACGTCCAAAGGGTGTTGCCAGTTTGCCACCTGCCGCACTCGCGCTCAGTGCTGTCTCCCTCGCTGCCGCCCTCCGTCTTGTGCGACCTTCTTGCTAGTCTCACTGCAACATGCATGCATGCCATCCCCAAATGCATCACACGAGCGACGGCCTAGATGGCCCCAACACGCTACTAGTGCTTGCAGGATATTTGCAGGATGATCCGGTGACGCGCATTGCGATCCCGATCGACCATCGATCTGATTCGTTCTTGCGATTGACAGAGGAGCCTAGCTCTCTGTCCGCCTGAAATAATACATATATAAATAATTTTATACTACATTATGAGCTCATTACCCAAGAAGGCAAATATGTACGAAAATGTGAGATCGATGCACGAAGGGCGCCGGACAACTGATATGCCGCACACGCGTGCATGTCAGGAGATCACGGCTTGCATGCGTCTCCACGATCCTATCGATGCTCTTGTCTCCAATTTCTTGATTTTTATGCTACCAATTGATCAAGTATTCAAGTTAATCGGCTAGCCAGCTACTTAGTACTGATCTCAATATCTCATGACAGACTAATCAACCCCGGTGGCTCAATTCTCGAGGAAAAAAGATTCTTAAGGGTACACGGTGGGAGCAAGAGAGCAGGTGATTAAGCATATACCACTATCTGTTTAAATTAGCACCACTGCCTCTGGGCAACGGCGCGTGCGGCGTGCGCCCTGCAAACACAGCTCATCGTGTCGACCATTGGCGCTTAACATAACAATGGAGCTCCGTCTGCGCCAGCATTGCCAATGAAGCCCATCTCTGGAAATTGGCCGGCGCGAAGGGAATCGCTACCCTCTGGAGATGATCTGGCCCTTTGGCTGTCGCTGTTGTCTGGCTTTTTCAGTGGTTTTATCTATTTCATCTGTTTCTGCTCGTTGCACCGCTGTGTAAGGGCCTTTTGGCCCACCCTTGTACTTGTTCTCTTCTATCTATCGATTTGATACGCGAGGCGTATCGGGAAACATAACAATGGAGCTAGCAGCATTTGGAGCCATGCACCATCATGGCACATGCATGATCTCACTGTATATTCTCATGCATAGGTCACGCATGCCCGCCACACATCCTGGTCCTCGTCGGCAGGAGAGCTCCATTTTGTAGGTGTTTTCTTGTATTTGACTATTTCTTAGGGTTTATGTCCTATTTAGAATGGCAAGGAGGCGGCTCCAATAGGGTTTATGTCCTATTTAGAATGGCAAGGAGGCGGCTCCAATAGGTTTTATGTCCTATTTAGAATGGCAAGGAGGCGGCTCCATGAAGTTGGAATAAGATTCTCCTCGTCTAGCCTCCGTCTCGCCGGTGTGTCAAGCGTGTTCGGAGAGCGTGTGGAGGTGTGTCTCTGGTGGATTCTCGAGATTCGGTCGATGTTTGTCTTTGGTGGATCCGGTCTTCATTTGTCTGCATAAGTGTGTCTACAGGTTGGATCTTTCCGATATTCGCTTCACTTTATCAGCGACGGTTGTTATTCTGTTGCACTGGTTCTATGGGTTCTTAGCCTGATGACTTTAAGAGTGTCTACTACGACAAGGTTTGTCCGAATCAAATAAGGGAGCGGGTGATGACAGCGGTGAGCATTCGGTTTGCTTCGTGGCTTGTAATCGTCGCTGGGTGATCAACATACTTACTGGTGTGCTCCACCGATGTTGGCGTCGTCCGCCACGTAATAGTATCTAGATCGTGTTTTCCGCACACACAAATTGTTACGAACCTCCATTAATCAACACAGGATAACAACACAATTCAGTAGCTGGGGTAAGAGATCAGAGTGGAGACTGGGATTAGCAAGGAATTTGGGGTAGATCAGCAAGAGAAGGGGTAGGGATACAGAGCAGAGGTAGGGGAAGAGAGTCGCCGTTCCGGTTCGTGATCCTTCTGGATAGTCTCCTCGTAGCCTCACAGCGTGTATAAGTACCACAGCTCGCTCCTGGCTGGTCCCTTGGGCCGAGCCCATCGCCTGCAGCCCATGACAATGGCCTGACTTGTGGCACACATGCCAGGGTCATGACATTCCTCCCTTCTTGAAACTCGGCTTGTCCCCAAGCCGGTGTCTTCAATGGACAACAAGGCGTCGACTTGCCGGGATCCCATGGAGCATGAACTTCCTCGATGTTGCCGGCGTCGCTGTGGTAATCTTCACGGTAGTAGATGAGGTTGCTACAGGTTGTGTCGAAGGAATACACTTGGTTGCAACAGCAGTCATAGCCGACGACGATCTTGTTGACGAAGGCGATGTAGTAGTGGTGGCTGACATGGACTGAGTCGGAGATGATGGCTTGGTTCATGACATCCCTCCCTTCTTGAGAAAGTGCTTGGCCGCAACCAGAAGAGGGCTCCAGGTCATACCCAGCCCATGCTACCAACCAGATTTCAGATGCATATGCAAGTAACACGGATAACCATCGGAGTTTATCGGAACAATGTAGAGCAGTGGGTTTTGAAGTATTCCACCATTTATCACAGCTGTACCAAGCAAGCCTGCAACCTCCAGGATCCCACAGACTCCTGCCGTGTGGATTAGTGTTGTCAACCAAGACCACGGACAGCCCGAAAATTACTGTTGTCGCGACTGGAATGCTCACTTTAGTGACCTGAGAATGGCTGCTGGTACTTGATATATTAGAACCAAATGTGTTGTTGTTGAGGAAACACTCGCCCAATGGGTAACTGGCCAGATACTGACATAGATCACCACTGCCCCTGGACCTCTCCATCCTGATGCCATTGCACACACCACCATGAAAAACACCAGGTCTGGTACTTGTAACAACATCATACAGTAGCTGTTCCACCTTGAAATTTGTTTCCTCTTGACAACGGTTATAACTAGTGAACTTCCTGTAGTTCTGAATCGTGCGAGGTTCACATATTCCACCCGGAATCAACTTGTATGCTGACCATGTTACCAGAACTCCAAAACCCAGCCTATTGTGATGGTTTATAAGAATGCCGCCAGTGTCATCTTGTAGTTTGACTTCAGACAGGAGCATAACACAGCTTGAGTACCGCTCCTCTCGATACAAAGTTCTCAAGAAACATTCACCAATTAGTTTCAGTGTCATCACTTCACCGTGTGGGCGCAATTCTCTTTTCTCAACATGTGCGTAAACTGGGGTCAGAATAAACAACCATGGGGGCTTTCGCTGTAGGAACAAGGACATACACTTCCCAGTCTGTGCAAGAAGCTGATGCATCTCGTCTCTTTTTGGCTGCAACCTCATATGACGTACATCTCCATTAGCAGAATAAAACAACAGCTGCTCTTGCTCAGATGCCCATAGTAAACAATAGTTCACACGACCACCTTCATAATATCTGGAAATACATATGCAGAGGTCTCCAGCAACATGTGCCAACAGTTTAACTCTGCCATGTACTAGTTGCCAGGAGTATATGCACATGATTTGAGTCGTGCATATGTAACAAGCCAAGACTGAACCATGCGTGACAGTGAGAATACTCCTTCCAGATTGCACTTGATCAGTGGTAATGGCCTTGGCCTGAAGATGTCCCTTTACACACTTCAAGCTGTTGCCATCCTCTAGGAAATTTTCCATAATAAGAACAGGTGCAGAACAACTCGACAACAATTTCAGTGCTGAGCATGTACCAAAGATTTGTATAGGAATTCCAGGGACACAACTCCAAGAGCCAACAGAAGTATCCAGAAACACACTGACTTGCTGCACCTCTTTAACATTTGAGCACCATCGCTTAACACTTGAAATCTCATCATCACAGTACCACGTCCTACTAGTACTGTACTGGTCCTTGGCAATGCTGCAAGTAGGAGAGGTACAGAAGTTGCCTTCTAACCGTGGCATATGTGGCTCTGGAGTAGGAAAGGTATTTTCTATGTGGCCAGTGGGATTACATTGCTTGAACCTCTCCCAGATATTACGGCTTACACCACTGCCCCTGCTAACCAATGTGACTGACGGCCATGGTGGCTTCAATTGCAAGCGCTGGGACCATGCTTCCCCTTCAAATTTAATCTGCGGTGGCCTTTCCTCAAACAGCTTATGTGCATCAACGTCTTCAGAATTGGCACTCACTGGAACCAGAGAAAACAAGGACGTGACCATGTTGGTGTGGTCGACAAAGCATTCTGTCGAGCACTAGGTGCGTGTCGGCTTGTCCGGCTCGTCGAGGGCAAACGAGAAGAGGGGCAGGACTGGTGCTAGCACCAAAGGCTTGGTAACAGCAGTGGTATCAAGCACGCAGATGAAGTCGACGGTGGACGAGGGCGTCGTTGCTGAGTCGGATGCAGACCACAGCTCAGATGCACTGGAACTTGGGACTTCCGTCGAACACTTGGTTGGCGTCAAAGCCACCATGGCAGTGATGCTGATGGCGACGTCCAGGCAGGCGTCGGGGACAGCCGGGGACGCACCTGGTGTTGCGGGTGAGTCTGGAGTGGAAGTTGGCCCGCTGAAGGAGAGCACCTCCTCCAACAACTCCGACCGCCGCTGGTCCCTTTGTGCTTCGGGGTACCACTTCAATATCTGCTCGATGCAAGCCAATCGCTCCTCTTCGGGGCGGTGCTTCATCTCCCATAGATCCTTCTCCCAGTCTGTCATCGCAGCCCACTGCGATTCGGTCATCGTCTCTCGCCGCAGCTCTGCAAGCGGAGGGTAGACATCCTCCCAACTCGAATCAGGAACAAGTTCACCTTCAGTTGCGATGGAGATGACGGAAGCGTGGGGAGATGGCTCTGATACCATAATGTTACGAACCTCCATTAATCAACACAGGATAACAACACAATTCAGTAGCTGGGGTAAGAGATCAGAGTGGAGACTGGGATTAGCAAGGAATTTGGGGTAGATCAGCAAGAGAAGGGGTAGGGATACAGAGCAGAGGTAGGGGAAGAGAGTCGCCGTTCCGGTTCGTGATCCTTCTGGATAGTCTCCTCGTAGCCTCACAGCGTGTATAAGTACCACAGCTCGCTCCTGGCTGGTCCCTTGGGCCGAGCCCATCGACTGCAGCCCATGACAATGGCCTGACTTGTGGCACACATGCCAGGGTCATGACATTACCTCTGCTCTGTATCCCTACCCCTTCTCTTGCTGATCTACCCCAAATTCCTTGCTAATCCCAGTCTCCACTCTGATCTCTTACCCCAGCTACTGAATTGTGTTGTTATCCTGTGTTGATTAATGGAGGTTCGTAACACAAATATTGTCTAGATCCTGTTTTTTGCCACGTACACCCACGCTAAACGATCGTGTAGCAGTAGCTCGTCGCAAGGGATAGATGCGTGCATGCATGGTTTAATAGATGCAGGTTTGGTTAGGAATCGAGAACAAATCACGAGCTAGCTAGGGTTGGCCGGCCGACCGGCCACCGCCCATGCCACGGTGAGGTATCAGTGGGCGAGACATGAAGACATGCCATTCCACGCGCGCCGACCACCGCCGATCCAGCCAGCGTCGGCAACGGCACCTCCCTCCATGGACTTCGAATCTCAATCGCGATCCACAGTGGCCAAGGGAGCATATATGCCGCGCACGGTGTCGTCGCTCCCGGACACGAACGGCTGGGGGCGTCGGCGTGGCCGGCCGACATGATCCGATCTCGGCGGACGCCGGAGGGAGACAGGCCGCCTGCATGTCCTTGTCATTTTGTACGGACACCCCGTACCTCTGGCTGTACCTTTTGTACGTACGTGCATAGGCGAGCGTAATCTCCTGTTGCTCTCTCGTCGTGTCCTGTTGCCGCGAGTGCGCCGACTCGTGCGTTCTGTCCTCGTGTTTTTTAACGGTGGACTAACGCCGTCTCGCATGACGACCAGTATCCGCTCTGCATGGTCTCATGTGTCGTACTGTGCATCGGCGGAAGAAGCTGAAGCAAAGGCATGCCTGGCGGGTTTCCAACACCTTTTCGATATTCGGAGTCTACCGGGTGTTGTCGAAACGGACTGCCAGCGAGTTGTCCATACGGTTACAGGCCTGTCAATGGGCCACTCACCATCATGGAGTATCTATATGGAGATTAGAGACCTGCTACGTACCAATCCAATGCTGGATATCAGGAAGATCAAACGAGGTAGTAACCAGGTTGCTCATAACCTGGCCTAATTAGCGAAGCGTGAGTTTAATGGGGTGTTAAGCGAGTCAGCTTCGTTTGGAGATGATCGCTAAAGATTGTAAGAATGTTTGATTGGTGAAAAGCGGCAAGTTTCAGACACACTCTTTTCCCCCAGGGTACCGAAAGGGATTGGAGGGTTTTTAATGAGTCGGTTTGCTGACTTAATATACGTGGAAAATTTCAAAAAAAAAAGCCTAGATAAGCCCACCACATGTACGTATTAGCAGCATAAAGTAGAAATCTTGCGTCAAACACAAGCACTTACAGCATGAATACACCATTTTCAACAGACTGCGAGAGTCACCGGATCATCTAGCTCATGCATGTGTTTGTAGCAAAACATACAGGAGTTTGCAGCATGTCGCGCGAACACATGCATGCAAGATCAAATTTCCACATACCACTCACCTTGTTTTCAGGGGTTAATTGGATCTATGCCATTGCTGAAATCACGGATCGGAGAAATGCCACTACAAAAAATGATGTTGGAAATATGCCACTCAAACTTTTCAGTACCTATCTCTCTGTGACGTTTTGTTCATTACCAAAACCCATATACGGGAATTATACCGTTATAGGCATGCTTGTACTCACGTACCAGACACGAAAATCTGGGAAAGAGGATGCGGTTAGAGAGATGCCCAGGGCGGCGAGGCATCGCGGCGGCCGCGGGCGGAGCAGATGGTGGTTCCGGCGGTGGCTGGGTGCTACGGCGGCAGAATCTGGGGAAGATCCGTGCGAGCGCTCGTACGCGTGTGAACCACCAGTGTCCCCCGAAATATCGAGTAGAAAGATTCTTACATGTATTATCCGTTTAATTTAGTACTACCAGCTCAGACGACCGTTGCGTGTCCCCCTGCAAACGCAGCTAATCGTGTCTACGATTACCGTGCAAGATAACAGTAGAGTGAGCTAATACCGTTTGGGAACATGCCACATGATCGTGATGTACATCTCAAATGCCATGGATATGCAAGGAAGAACAGGTCCATTAATGGCGACCGTCAATATGTCCATTTGCAATCAAAGCAAGCATAAGAGGCAGTACTACATGGTGAATACCGGCGATGATTGGCGCGTCAAGCGGCGCCGTTAGGGCGAGGATGAAACTCGGGACAACAGAGTCATCAAGGCGAGAGGAGGATACTGCCGGCGGTGGGACGACGCCAATACCAGCGGCGGTGCTGAAATGAGGAGCACACGACACGCCAATGAATTTTATGAGTACTGAGTTACGCGGTGAGAGACTGAGAGCACGGAGCACGGTGAAGCAAATATCCTTATTCTATACCTAATATAATAATAATAATAATAATAATAATAAAGGAAGGATAGTTTCTTGTGATACGTCATTTTTCTTTCCGGTTTTATCCTCCCACCAAATCACATAATACGCATTGATGCCACCGTACCGCTTCATTCTTCTTTTTCCACCCCGAACAAACCACACCCTCCACAACGAGGACGGCGCGGGTATGAAAAAAATATCAATCGGTGATGGTGGCGCAGGCAGCGAGCTCCGCGTCGGAGGGAGGCTCACCGGCCGCGGCGGCCGCTGCGATTGCGGCGTAGGCGTCGTCGTTCCCGGCGACGTCGCTGTACGTTGGCGACCTCGACATGAACGTGCAGGAGGCACAGCTCTTCGACGTCTTCGCCCAGATCGGCGGCGTCGTGTCCGTGCGCGTCTGCGGGACGTCACCATGCGCAAGTCGCTTGGATACGCCTATGTCAACTACAACACCCCAGCTGACGGTGAGCGAACCACGTCCCGATTCCCCCTCCTTGGCTGATGCATTCCTAGGTTTTCGATTGGATTAGTCTTTTTTCGCCTTAATGGTCTGGCCGCCGACGCGCTCGCCATCATCCCGGCCGCCGTGCTGCGCAACCTCGCGGACAGCCTCTAAGAGAAGTGGAAGAATGCCGCGCTCGAGATCGAGGGGATCGTGAAGCAGCTGTCCACGGCGGGGGAGGCAGCGGCCGTGATCCTTCTCGCACGCGATTTCATCTTGTCACCGCAGGCGGCATGGGCACATGGCCTACATGGATGGCCAGCAGTTCTTGTTTGGTGTTTGTTATTATGGTTGGCTTTACTGAGAGATCCGACTCTATTGACTGAGTTCGAGTGATCTGTTGGTAGTGCAGACCAATCGTGCATGGTGAAATGTTGGTGCGCGTCCCATGTAATTATGCTTAGCTTTTAATATTCAGCCAATTGTAATCAAGCTCGGCGTTTGTGATCCCTGGACATGTTGTGTCCTTTTCATTGTGGATTGGTAGACTATACATTAAGCATCAGTTGTACTATCACTTTGCAGCTTAAACATGGTTTTTCTCAGTATGTTTGTCGTTACGATGGCACTGATATATACCTGACAGGCCCGACTCCCGGCGCCGGCCGAAATCGATCCGGGCGCGCGATGTTGTCCGCGAGCGCAATCGTGTTGGTTGTGTTTGGGACATCACGCACCACCGCTGCGGCAGGTACTGCACACCCCTGGCCAGCGCCGGCATGGCTGGCTGCCCGTTGAAGCGCATATCCAGCCGGAATTTGGTCGTCCCTTGAACGTGAAGAGGCCCAATTGCTGCGCTCTTGAGCTCTTGGGGTCCTTCCTCACTGACGCCGCTCCTGCTTGCTTCTGTTGATAGGTAACTCCACCTCGAAGACCGGTGTTAGTACCGCCAGCACGCATCCGTGAGCACGGAACTGCTGCAGTTGACAGTGAACTTAATGTCTTCTCCTTCCCCATGAGCATGAACCGCGGGCACGGACGGAGCTTGGGCGTCCACGGTGTGGTGAAGCTTAGCCAGGCGACGGCGTCGGGCGCGATGGCGAGGACGGCGAACATGGCGACGAGAGGTGGAGGGCTTCGCTGGCCGGGGTCGGAGAAGGCGAGATTGAGACGGAGCAGCGACGCGTCGAGCAACGGAGAGAGGCGAGCGAGGGGAGAAGAGGCTCAGTGGAGCGTCTCTCGTACGTGTGTGGGAGGACTGGAGAGAAAAGAGAGGAGGACAAGGGGCGGCTGCAAGAAGCGAGGGGGTGGGAAAGGAAAAAGACAAAAGGGAGAGATAGTGTTCCGACAGGTTTTTTCTCCCCCGTGGCAACGGACGAGATTTTTACTACAAATACTAAAAAGGCTAACCGAGCAAGCCGTTTTACTCTCGAGTGAAATATTTTACCGATACAACTAAGACGTTGGTTCTGTGCCACGAAATGACAAACCAAGTAAATTCTAAGTTTCTTATTTTTGTGTCCCATTACAAGCACGGGCATGTATCAGCCAAAGTATATTCCTTCAAATGATTTCTCTATCATGTTTTCTCTTTTTTGGTAAGATAATTCAAAGTGTTTAGTCCGGATAACAAAATGTTCTTAGGGCTAACAGCGTGCAATCATTTTGACTGCTTCCATGAAAGTGCCTTTTAAAAGATTTGAGGAAAAATATACGTCTAAATTTATTGGGCCGTCGGGCAGATCATATTTATGAGTTTGAACAATATAGATTTTTCTCCCGTTGCAACGCACGGGCATTTTCCCCTGTCCTTTCAAAATATAGGATGTATATATATGCTAGTATTATGTCTACAAGATTTAGGCTACGTGCGTCCTTTCCATAGACAATCACGCATATCGAGATCGTTAATTCGGCCCGTCTTGTACGAAAAATAATCTTTGTCTTACCGAGTCCAATAGCAAACATGCAACAGAAACCGATTCCTGGTCGAATTCGGCTGGCCCGCCCGTCTTAATCCCAGTAGCGTTTTATACACAACAAAGAACAACGGAGCTCGATCGCCTTCGCAGATCAATCAGCTAGCCTCCTCGTCCACGAACAGAAACACACAAACATGACGGCAGCGTCCAAACGCCGACGACAAAACCCAAGCAGGGCGGATGCGGCCGAGTGGAGGCTCCCGGCGGATCTACTGGTTGAGATCGTCGCACACTCCGACACCCGTACTCTCATCCGGGTAGCCGCAGTCTGCAAGCACCTCCGCCGCGACCTTCTCAGTGCGTCCTTCATCCGCCGTGTCACCCAACAACAAGGAGGCATAGTGCCTTCCTGCATCCTCGCCTACCTCAACACCTACGACGACAATTTCGGTCCGCCACCGCCAGTCTCTTTGCTGCACCCGGCGACGCCCTCCGCCATGTCGTTTACGGACGACCATCTCTCCCCTTACATGTCGCGCTTCGCGGATGACCTCCTCAGTGAGCACTATCCCGTGACGTCCCGCGGCGGCCTCGTCCTCCTCCGTCGCCGCCAGGCTAGCGACAAGCTCTCTAACTTATGCCTGTACGACCCAATCACGGGCCACCGTACCTTCCTCTCCGACCCGCCAGGCATGGCGCCAAATCACACCGGGTGTTTCAAAAATTGCATCTTGCTCTCCGCCGCGGATGGTATCGGCTGCTCCTTGTTGCTGTTCATCCCTTACATTGGCGCCATGCCCGACGGCAGCTATGCAAGCACCTTCGAGATCAAGACCACCACGTCAACGGGTGGCACCTGGGCACCTACAGTCACGAGCCACAACATTATGGACATGTTTTCCCTAGGGAGGTTCGCAAGGAACAAATATCCCGTCGTCCTCCATGGTGGTGTCATACACTGGTTGGTGCTAGAGCTTGGTAAGATTGTTTCCTACAATGTCCGCACAACCGAGTACACAAGGATTAAGCTACCTGACCCTGTCATGGACTACAAAGGCCGACTCCACCTAGGGTCATACTACTCACAGGACGGCCATAAGCTACTAAGACTACTAGCCCTTTCTGGGTTCAAGATCAAGGTGTGGCATCAACTCCAGGGAGGAGATTGGGCGTTAGAACCTGTAATTATCGACACAGAGGAGAAGCTACGATCCCTGGACCCTGACATCCCTCCTAGCCGCCGGCATCTGTCTATTCAGTTCCAGTGGTCCGGTGAGACGACCAACATTGTGTTGCTACATGTGAAGATATATTCTCGTAAATATCAGACAGGTTATCGTACACTGCTCGTCACCCTTGACTTGGAGACGCAAGAGATGCGCCAACGGCATCACACAACTTCCCGGTCCGTGCTCGTAGAGATCGATCTCCCAGCTCGGCTACGAAGCATGAAAATCTTTCCGTAGATAGGTAGCAGTATATATATCTTGGTTACATGTCTTATTAAGCTTCACATGGTCAGCACTGTATGACTTGTGCAACAATCGGTTAGACTCAATTTGTTTAAATGAGAGCGTCAATTTGTCGCTTGGCTCAACACTGCTTACTTTGCAGTTGCGTTCACTTTTCACGTAGTTAATCAAGTGGTTGCAAAATCATATACATTATGTGCAACCTTAGGTTTGGAGACGTGCATAGACGGTTTCTCTATATGTGATCTTTGTAAGGCCATGTACAATGGGAGGGGCTAACTAGGGACGCCAGGATCAATTTCCAGCCAGATCGGCAGTTAAGGATTTTATTCTTAGCGTCTGTGCCGCATAGACGCAAAAGGAAGCAGCGGTCGCTTGGGCTTTTTTTCCCCTTCGATATGAGGTGAAGCGAGGCGCAGGTGCGCAACGGTCGGGCAGGTTTTGTGTCGGTGATTAGCGCGTTGTAAGATAAGGCGCTTTGGAATTAAATCTGATCGGACGCTAGAACACAGGGTGGATGTAAAAACTGAACAATTTCCTTGTTATTCTGACATAGAGATTAACTTCCATTGCGTAGCACATAACAACGATGAATCAAAGGGGTTCACCAGAAAGCCATCTATCAATCATAGCTAGACACTCCCTGGGCATATACTCCGGAGCTGTGTGGCCAGCACCCTACAAGAACATCTATCAATCAATTCATTTGCTTCGTTATATAAATTCCATCCAACAGAAAGCGCTCAAGCATATACCACGTACCTTCACTGTTGCGTATGTCAAGTCATTGGAGTAAGTTATGGTGAATCTAAGAAAAATTAAGAAAAAGAAACACAATGTGAAAGGCATCCGAATAATAGTTGTTCACAAATATAATTAGCTAATTAGAAAATCCTGTATTCCAGTAATTAACGATCTCTTCGATCACGAATAGATATCATTTTGAACATAGCACATAGTCTAGGTTAACGATGTCTCTTAACTACAGTGTATCAGATACTCTATAGGCCCACCAATGTTTTTATCACTAGTATGTTTGTGAGTGAGACACAGACTGTACATATGTATAACAAGAGTGACTCGGTTCTTACCCTACAACTTGGTCTTCCACATACCATGGTCGCCAATCATCTGTGACAGACAGGTTAAGATATCTTATCCATGCTTGGGTGCCAACCAACGATATTTCGCTATCATGATCGCCGCTGCAGCATTGGAAGAACACACTTGATCAATATATATATGGTTGCTCGGCCAAGCAATTCGGAGAAAATAAACGAAGCTGAAAGTGATTGCACTGAGCATGCATGATGCCATTTTGGTTGCCCTGCCCTAAAGGATGTGCTAGAGTTTCTCTAATATAAACATTCTACTCATGAGCATTAGCTAGTATAAGTCCACTCTTGCCTGTATACAATGGCTCCATATCCTTTGGTGATCAAGCTTAAATTAAATGGTAGTCCACTGTACTGTTGATGTCTTGTATATAAGGAAAATGAGCATGTCTTCTCCATATTGGAACTGTTCTCTGAAAGAGCGTCGGGGTGTTTATTCTAACCAAAGCTGACTTCAAAGTATGGGTCAAAATATTTAAGATATATTCAAACTTTGAAATACGTATTTACCTTGTGAACACCCAAACACTTCCTCACAGCTTTATCGTTTGCCCACAGTTCGGAAAGTATGTAAGTGGCATTCTGCCACAAAATGAAGCAAAGCAAGATGTATAAAACTATGCACAATTAATCATAAGAATGAAAAAATTAAGATTTTGAAACAAAAGAACGACCAGAAAAAACTTGAATATGGGAATTATGAACTTTTTACGCGGTTCCTTAATTTTTACCCTGCAAATAGACGAAACCATAGATTGTAGTTGCCTTCCCCTTCCTTCCTCTTTTTTTTTTGATTTTCCCCTTCCTTCCTCTGACACCGCCTTGTGAATGGTGAGGCTTGGATGTGTATCACAACTTGGCTCCAAAATGTGCATAGCATTAATGTCCTTTATGAGCTGCATGTTAGAGATATATTCCGTGTACGTATAAACGGACGTCTAGGATAGAGATAGATCTCGTGTCTTGTCTTACACTCCAAGATGACCCCATGTACGCCTATATATACTCGCCCCCGAGCTTCAATAAAATATCCAACATATTTCGCATATCCCTCTCTATCGTTGTACATGGTATCAGCCTAATTCGATCCCAAACCTAGAGCCGCCGCCGCCTATACCCTAGCGCCGCCATCGCCTCTCCCAAACCCTAGCGCCGCCGCCCCCATGGCGCCGTGCTAGGCGCCGTCGGCACGCTTCCGCCGCGCTTCCCCCGGGGAGGTTGATCTCCATGATCTCCGCCGGGGCTGCGCAACCCGTACGCAGGGTTCGTCCACCGATCCGTGATCGGCTGCCCTGTAAGTCTCTTCTCCGATCACTTGATCGGTTTTCTTTTTTGGTTTACCGATCTTAGATCGGATTGAGTCGCCCACCGCCGTCGTCAACCTGCGCCTCTACTCCGACAACGACATCGACATGCACCGGCCATCTTCATCAACCGCTCGGCACGGCCGCACGCGCCGCACACGGGCGCCCCTACGTGCGTCGCAGCAGGCTGTTCTCGTCCGTGCGGTCTCCTTCGCCGGTCCGTCTTCGTCGTCCTCGCCCGGGACTTCACCGACCACGTCGCCATCAACTCCGATCTGCGCGTCGTCGTCCACGCCATGGCGCGTCCTGCGCCTCCGTCGGTCTGATCAACCGAACTGCGCACATCGCCGCCAAGCACGTCCCCGAGCACGCGCCTATCACCGATCAAGCAACAGGCTGCCGCAGCGCCGCCCCTTCGGGCCGCGCGCCGCCGCCTTGGTCCACCCTCCGGCCTCGAGCGCGCCTTCCCTGGTGCGTACGTCGCCGGTGGCCTCAAGCCGCTGCACCGACTTGCGCACTGCAGCTACGTCGTCCCCTCGGACCGTAGTGCTGCTACACGCGGTCTACCTCGCCGTCCCCGCGCACCGACGTCTCAGGCTACCACCGCGCCGCACCCACGGTGTGGGTCGCCGCCGTCCGCGCATGGTCTTCGTCAAGCTGTCGGCTCCTCATCGCCAACTTCGTGTATCGCCGCCGCGCCTCCTCATGTAACCTGCACGGCCTCCGCCGCCGCTGGTTTCGCCGCCTATACCTTCGTCCTCGTCCAGTACAACTTCGTCGCCAACGTCATCGCCACCACCACGGCAACGCCGCCTCGGCATCGCCACTGACCACCCTCGCGTCTACTCCGACAACCGCGGACTGCATCGGCTCTTCCCCGTCTTCGCCGCACTGCGCATAGTGCGCCTCGCTACCGTCCTGGAGCCTTCTCTACTAGTCTATTACCGACATGGCACGACACCATACTGGTCCCGCTCTACGCATGCTCGGTGCTAGCAACACCGCTGCGTGCCTTCGTCCCCGACGCGTCCCCATGCCTGGCAAGCTCGGATCGGCGCCTCGTCTTCATCGGCATCGACAACGTCTTCTTCGGCATCGACTCCTACGACTGCCTCGACCGCGTCCACGACGATTCTTCTTGCATACTCGGTTCTGGCAAAACCGTAGTATGCCTACGCCCCCGGTGTGCGCCTAGTTCTGGCACAATTATGGCTGCACATCATCCTCGACGGTTCGAACTGCATCGACCTCGGCATCGACATCCTCGACGACTGCCCTCGACGCGTCTCCGTCATCATCACCATGGCGCCTTCTTCGCGCCCGCGGCTTCCTGTGCGGCTACATCGACACCGGCATCTCCGACCACGACATCGACCACGGCATCTCCTCGCAACGGCTACCTCGACCTCGGCATCGCCTCGCGCTCTCGGCTCCCTCGACATCGGCACAAGGGCTACCACCTCGCCTGAGCTCTCATCAGCTTCCTCTCCAGTCCAAGCATCCGCGCCGCGACATCGACCACGACGCTCCCGCTACGACAGCGGGGGGTGTCAGCCTTCTGGGTCTACTTCGGTTTATCTCCAGTCTGACCGTCCACGTCGTTCATGTTGTTCACGACGCTCCCGCTACGACTGCGGGGGAGTGTTAGAGATATATTCCGTGTACGTATAAACGGACGTCTAGGATAGAGATAGATCTCGTGTCTTGTCTTGCACTCCAAGATGACCCCATGTACGCCTATATATACTCGCCCCCGAGGCTCAATAAAACATCCAACATATTTCGCATATCCCTCTCTATCGTTCTGCACTGCATCTCACCAACTATTCTGATTAATTTACATAGCACTGATGCAAGGTCTACTGGAGTTTTGAGCCTAACATTCTCAACGTCAGGAGGTTGTAGAAAAAAGTATGTATGGGTCACTTACATCGTGGATGGATTGGACGGATTTGGCACAAATTAAGAGCATTCGATGGGCTGGTGTACTCTCCTCCGCAACTGTCCCGAGCAACCTAATAGGTGAATATATAGAAGCCAATATATTTTAGTATGCAAATTAGACCAGCTTGATTGATGTACTTCCGTCCGTACTATTCGACATAGACCAAATTCAATACGAAGACAATATTCATTTTGAGTCAACCTGACTGAGAAGCATTGATTTTTATGGAAACGGATTGAAAAGCATTGTAATATACTACCTCCATTCTAAATTATAAGATATTTCAAAGAGGACTACATACGCACTAAATTGAGTGAACCAACACAGAAAACGCGTCTAGATATGTGTGAATTTGAAGAAGAAAATAAAAAATCTTATATTTAGAAACTGATATAGTTTATATCCATTTTAGGAGTTAGCTAGAGAACCAAAGCAAGCCGACAATACATATTCGTTTTGGGAGGTGTCATTTTGTCTGACATGGTACAGAATAAATAAAAGGGCACCTGAAAATATAAACTTATTTCTTAATCATGTCACCTCATACAGTCCATCTGGTATAATTGCCGTTCTGTGAAGATATGGAAATTTGGAATTGCCGTCAAACCGTGCCAATTCAGTCAAAGCATTGCCAGCAATGTAACCCTGAAAAAATGGATAAATTTCCTTGCGAATATTAAGCATTGGTTGCAAAGATATTATGGGGATTTCACATATTTACTCATTTAAAAGGGCATTTGTCATTCTATTTTCAAACTTTTCACTCATTCAAAAATTCTATTTAAAAGGCATATATTTGTAGGTTTCACTCCACAAAAGGAGGTGTCGAGGTATTGGTAACGCGGAACTACTATATGGATTCATACGTACCGTAGAGGAGTGGGGAAGAACGTAGAGGGTTCCAGTGACGGGATTGCACACACGATCTTACCCAGCTTCGGATCTCACGACGGTGGCGAGATCCTACGTGCTGCTATAATTCACTCAAGGAGAATATGTGTACAGGTTACAATGAGATTGTATGCGTGCCCTAAGGCTGCTGGAAGGCTGGCTTATAAAGGCGCCAAGCCTTCCCCTACAAGGAAAGCCTTAACCGACCTAGATCACGAGTCCTAGACTAACACGGTAACAAACCCTAACTTGCTCCCTAAGGCGAACGCAGCCAGGCCTTCGTCTTGGACTTCACTAAGCCAGCCCAGAGCTTATCCTTGCGCCTAAGCCCATGAGGCCTTCTCCATTAAGCCCTCCGGCTTTATCTGATGGGCCTCCTTGGTGGGCCAGGTTTTATCCACCGTGGCAGGTATACCCGTTCGGCATAACCTCCACAGTAGTCCCCGGAAAGGTTTAAGTTCTTCGTTTGCCGTCTTTGTGAAACACGGGCTTTCGCCTTTGCGCAAGGCGGACAGAAGAGCTTGGAGCATTCCAAAATGAGACATTCAGTCTGCCTTAAGGATTAAGCCGAACTCTCCTGCACTTTGAACAATCTGGCAGAAAGATTCTGTCAGCGTCGAGTCTTGTCATGACGTCACCGCAGTCAAAGCCAGTCCACGACAGTCTGGACAAGCAAAGAGACGTTGTGACGCCATTACTGCTATTTTTCCGCACACGATCTCCGAGGCGTGCGGGAGAAGATGCCCATTATCTGACCGTTGCGGGACGCGTGGCGAAAATCGCGCGGCGTTATCTCACCGCACTAATCGCGGCGCACGGCCCCCATAAAAGGGGAACTGATTTTCTCCATCGGTTCATTTCCCTGTTCATCGTCCTCCTCGCGCCCATCCCATCCGAACTCCGGCGAGCTCCACCACCACCACCTGCGCACCCCCCATGGAGAGCTCCGATGCGACCGCGGGAGCGGCAACGGCGGCGGCGTCGGCGGCGACGGAGGGACAAGATCTGGCCATGAGGGGATCGAGCACCGCGGATGCATCTGCATCTCGCGCGGCGGCGGCGACAAGTTCTGCGGCCACCTCCATCGAAGCAGAGAAGAATGCCCAGCCCTCCGACGAGGGCGATGCGGCGGAGGCAGAGGAGGAGGGAGAGGAAGCATCATCCCGCAACTGGGCAGCTTCCACCATCACCGACGCGGACCTCACGCAGCTGGAAAAGGAGGGCATCCTCCCACCAAAGGAGAACTGCCACTGGCGGTCAGCGTACGGCCACCCTGCTCCAGATCCCGCCGGCGATGAACGAGTGCTCCTCGTCTCACATCTCCTCGCGGTTTGTCTTTGCCTCCGCATCCTTTTTTCCAATCAGTCTTAGACTACTATGGCCTTCAGCCTCATAGCGTAGGCCCCAATAGTATCTTGTACATAGCTGGCTTTATGGCTTTATTCGAAGGATACTAGGCATAGAGCCCAGCTTAGAATTCTTCAAGTACTGCTTTACTTGCAAGCGCCAAACAGAGAAGGAAGAACTGCTTTCCTTAGGAACAGTTAGCATCAACCTTCGTAGAGGCAGAGACTGGTATCCTAAGGCGCCAAAAATAGATTCCATTAAAGGCTGGAATAGCTCCTTCTTCTACTGCAAAGACATGGCGCCAGTAGGCAAAGACATAGGACTTCCTCGCTTTTCTCCTTTGCCTGCGGAGCCCGCCTTCTTGGGGCGAGAAACCGCTGAAGGTCCTTCCTGACAACCTCCGTCGCATGCAAAGGCGGATTGAGTACTTAACAAAGACTGCTGTGCCCAAACTCACGGGCGCAGACACCATCCTATGTTGGTTGTCAAGGCGAATCCAGCCTTTGAAAGATCGCAAAGGCCTCATGTGCCACTACACGGACCAGAAGAAAGATCCCCTCCGTGTTAGTGAGAGTGACCTTACGCAAGACGCCCTTGTGTATCGCTTTAAGAGGATTGCCAAGGAAAGGATCCAGCTCACAGAGCAGCGTCCTATGTACACAGCCGCCAACCCGCTCCAAGGTAAGGCATTTACCATTACTGTTTTTACACTTCCACAATGTTTGCCTTACTAACACCACTTTTGATTTCAGCTCGCCCTTTTGCCGGATAATCTGCTGGCTCCTTTGTTTTACGTGCCTGAAGCGGCACCCGAGCCCCAAAGACTCGGAAACGAAAGGCTTCAGGAGCTACTGCAGCAACTTCAGCAGCAGAAAGGCGGAAGCGTGAGAAAGCCATCCCTGCTAACGCCGAAGTGCTCGACATTGAGGACGATGAAGATGCGGCCTTTAATGCTCCAGTACAGAAGTAAGCCGAACCTCAATTTCTTTAGTAAGGCGAACAATGTCTATGAATGTTATCTTATTTTGTATGTGATTTGCAGGATCAAACCAACTGCACCTCTCAAGAGGAAGAAAGTAATTTCTTCCAGGCAAAGAAGACTGAGCCTTCTCCGCCATCGCTCCCCCACTCCCTCCGTTCAACAAGA
This sequence comes from Poa pratensis, assembly GCA_947311845.1. Taxonomy (NCBI): domain Eukaryota; kingdom Viridiplantae; phylum Streptophyta; class Magnoliopsida; order Poales; family Poaceae; genus Poa; species Poa pratensis. Next base: position 3,211,984 of record CAMZMU010000089.1, read on the forward strand.
GACATCCCCAGGCCCATCTGAGCATCATATAGATTTGGACTCAGCCGTCTTACCTGATAAGACGGAAACTGAAAAGTTGGCCAGGGCTGCCGCTGCTGGGAAGGCGGCGGTACTTCAGTCAGAGGAGCCGAACGAGCCCATTACTCGTGAGCTATCCGCAACATGGTGAAGCAAGAGCTTTTGACGACGAGGGGTACATCTTACCCAACATCGCCGCCATGCTTGCCGATGAGAAGGAGCGCAACGAGCCGCCTCCGAAGCTAAGGCCAGTTGGCAAACATTGACCATCTGAACTGGAAGATAATTGTGACGAGCTGTACGTCACAATGAAGAGAGCTACAAAGCCTTGAAGGCCATGATGCAGGTAAATATTCCGTCTTTATGTACATACTAGTCCCCGGGCATTACGTTGCGCTTTGACTAAGCCGACGTAATGGCCTTTCTTTAATGTTGATAAAGACTCAGTCCCCAAGCCCTTGTAGCTATACTTATTGTCTTTACCTTTGTTACTTACTACTGCCCTTGCCTTAGCAGAGCAGCGAGCAGCTTACGTGCGATCTATGGTACTCCTGAGTAACCAAAGGCAAGTGCTCAAGCAAGCCGTCGCCAAAATAAGGCGAACAAGGTAAATGTTCTTTCACATGCATTGACTTTAATTCATTTTAAGGCATAAGATGCTCAACACATGCAATGTGTCTTTCACAGCTGTTGTGGCGAAGGCAAAACAGATCGTCAGCGAGACTGGCGATATAGAAGTTGTGAGGCGGGAAAATGCCGCCTTGTTTAAGCAACTGGAGGAGAACCGAAAGACGGCCGAGGCCAATCTTAAAGCCGTCCAAGACAGCGCCGCTGAAGGGCAAGACAAACTGAAGGCAGAACTTCTGAAACTGCAGCGACAGGCTGAAAAGGATGGGCTCCTAATCCAGAGCTTACAAGGTCGTCTTGAACGCCAAGCTGATGAGAGCACCGCCATTGACGAGAAACTGCTAAGTAAGCTCTCTTCTTTACTTCTCGCACTTTCTGTCACTTTTGCCTTTTCCAACACTTCAGTACGCCTTACTTTTTTCATTCCTCCTTTCCACAGTTCCAGCTGGGTTTGGGGAAAGGCTTACCTCTGAGACGCGCCTGGAGCTTATCTTGGAGTGTGGCGAAATTGTGTCAGGGCTGTATGCTGGGAAGAGACGTTGTCGCCAACATCTTCCCAAAACAGCTGCCCCAAGTGACAAACACCAGCAACTTGCTGCCACTTCTTCAGAACTGCGTCCCAGAGGTGGTGGAGCGTCTTCGCTCAGCAGCTAGAGGCGGAGCAAAACTTGCTCTAGGACTTGTTCGCGGCCACTACCCCGAAGTCAACATGTGGCGCGTTATCAAGTGTTTCCCAGCCAAGGACAGAGACGGCAACGAGCTCTCAAAGAAAAGGTCTATGCCTCTGTCTCTGGCTTTGCCTCAGCCGTTGCGAGATGGTAGACTTGTCTATCTTCTTCTCCAAGAAGCCTGTGCCTCCCCGTCCTGACGACGTGTCTGATGACGAAGCCGAAGCACCCACCACTGGCAATGGCGATGAGTCAGAAGACGGAAATGAAGAAGAAGAAGAAGGCGAGTCTGAAGCTACGCTGGATCCATCCAAGTCCCCTGCGTCTTCGCCTCCTCAGTCCCCTGCATAAGATGCAGGAAAAACTTTGCATTAAGCGTGTCATGAAAGATGGCACAAAAGACTTGTTAAGTTATGTTTTGTAATGGCAGGAGCCTTTTATCTGTTGAACATGTTTGTTTTGCAACGCATGCACTTATTTTTAAAAGGCTTGCAAACTATGCTCCTTATCCGTCTTCAAGTTTTCTGGCTTATATGCTTTAGCCTTTTCGTATGCTGGCAGAACCTAAGGCACGGAACACTTCGCTGGCAACAGGGTTAGTAACCAAACTGTTTAAACACAGAAACGGCGCCGGCTTTTGGTGCGTAAAGCATCTACTAAGACAAGCCAATATACGCGATCAGATAAATACCTTAGACGGACAATTTTAATTTTTGTAAGGCCTTAAGGCAAAAGCATCATGTGAGTAACCACAAGCACGGAGCCAATTCGGGTTAACATTGATATTTTTATCGAAATATATGATCAAATGGAAATAAAAGACGGCGAGAACTCATGCATAAAAATAATTGAGGGAACCAAAGACTTTTATTTCATAATCATATATGGTGTGATTACAATAGAATTGCTAAGTGTAAAAAGGACGTAGCTGCTCAATGTTCCAAGGACGTTTCGTCTCCTTGAGCACTGCTTCTTCGTTCCTTTTCCTTTTGCGGCCTCTTTTCTTCTTCTTCTCGATATCACGGAGGTCCACAAGATAATATGCCCCGTTCTTAAGCGCTTTGCTGATAACGAAGGGTCCTTCCCATATGGGAGATAGTTTGTGCTCCTTTTGCTGAACAAGGCGAAGCACCAAATCGCCTTCTCGAAACGATCTCCGTCTTACCTTGCGACTGTGGTAACGCCGCATGTTCTGCTGATAAATGGCGGAGCGCTGAAGCGCTATCTCACGCTCTTCTTCGAGAAGGTCTAAGCCATCCTGTCTGGCTTCTTCTGCGTCTGCTTCAACGTAGGCTGTTACACGAGGTGTGTCGTGCAGGACATCGTTGGGAGTACCGCTTCAGCGCCATATATGAGAAAGAAAGGGGTATAGCCTGTTGCACTGCTTGGAGTTGTGCGTATGCTCCATAAGACAGCAGGTAATTCTTCTACCCATGCTCCAGCTGCTCTATGCAAAGGCACCCTAATCTTGGCTTTATTCCCTGTAGAATTATACTGTTGGTTCGCTCAACTTGGCCATTCGATTGTGGATGAGCCACAGATGCTAAGTCCAACGAATACCAACTTCACCACAGTACTTTGCCAGTCTCCTACGGCGAAGTTTGTCCCATTGTCCGTAATGATACTGTGGGGGACGCCAAATCTCGTTATAACCTCAATGACGAACTTCTTGGCTGTTGCCCCATCAAGCTTTTTTATGGGCTTAGCTTCAACCCACTTGGTGTATTTATCCACCGCAACTAAGAGATGTTTGACGCCGCCTCGCGCAGTCCTGAATGGACCTACCATGTCCAGTCCCCAGACCGCAAATGGCCACGTGATTGGAATGGTGCGCAATTCCTGGGCTGGCATCTTTGGCTGTCTTGCATACTTTTGGCATCCAACGCATTCTTGACGAGTTCTTCTGCGTCTTGCTTTGCTGTGAGCCAGTAGAATCCATGTCTAAAAGCTTTGGCGACAATTGCTCGGGCAGAGGCATGATGACCGCAACATCCACCATGGATCTCTTCTAGTATCTCTGTCCTTCTTCCGGCGAAACGCATCGTTGATATACACCTGTGGTACTCCGCTTGTATAGCTCTCCATTTATTATTGTGTATGCCTTAGCTCTGCGCACAACTTGCCGCCTTAATACTTCATCCTCTGGCTCTTCCTTGTTAAGGAGGAAATTTATGTAGGGCTGTGTCCAGTCTGGCTTCACCAGCATGACGGAAACAGACTGCGAAGCCATGGGGTCATCCTCATCTCCGCCTTTAATAGACGGCACGTACAGGTGCTCCAAAAATATATCGGAGGGCACCTTCGATCTTTTCGAGCCCATTCTGGCTAAGGCGTCCGCTGCTTCATTTTCCTCCCTTTTGATATGCTTGACTTCTAAGCCGATAAAACACCGACCAAACTCGTCTACCGTGCGTCGGTATTCAGCCATTGTAGGGCTCTTCGCGTCCCATGCCCCTTCTAATGTTGAACAACGAGGTCTGAATCGCCATAGCACAAAAGACGGCTAATGCCCAAATCCTTTGCGACGTGCAATCCATGCAACAGAGCCTCGTATTCTGCAACATTATTAGTGGCATTGAAGTGTATCTGCAAGACATAGCACATCTTGTCTCCTTTAGGGTTCTTCAGTACCACGCCAGCTCCCGATCCCTGCAACATTTTGGAGCCGTCAAAGTGCATAACCCAATATTCTCGTCAGGGAGGGGAAGTTCATCCATTGCTTCTGTCCAGTCTGCGATGAAATCAGCTAAGACTGGGATTTGATGGCTGTACGTGGCTTGTACTGGATGTCGAAGGCTGCCAATTCAATTCCCCACTTAGCCACACGTCCAGTGGCATCGGTGTTGTTTATAATGTCACCCAATGGCGCCTTACTGACTACCGTGATTGGGTGCTCTTGGAAATAATGGCGTAATTTTCTGGCTGCGAAGAAAACTCCATAAGCCAGCTTCTGATAGTGAGGGTATCGTTGTTTGGATTCGGAGAAGACTTCGCTGATATAATATACCGGCCTTTGTTCCGGTAGCTCCTTGCCCTCTTCCTTTCGCTCAACAACAACCACTGCACTAATAACTAGGTTGGTAGCCGCCATGTAAAGTAGCATCGGCTCTTGTGGTAGAGGAGACGCTAATATTGGTGCTGAAACTAAGGCGTCTTTTAACTGTGCTAAGGCTGCATCTGCCTCTTCAGTCCAGACGAACGTCTTAGTTTTCTTCAACAACCTGTATAGGGGTAAAGCTTTATCCCCAAGCCTACTAATAAATCGGCTTACAGCTGCTGCAGATCCTGTGAGCCTTTGGACATCTTTAAGACAAGTAGGCTTTTTGATGTCCATGATAGCTCGAATCTTTTCTGGGTTAACCTCAAGACCTCTTTCTGAAACAATGAAGCCTAAAAGTTTTCCTGCTGGGACGCCAAAAAAGCATTTTCCCGGATTTAGCTTCATGTTATATTTTCTTAAGTTATCAAAGGTTTCTTGAAGGTCAACGATGAGATCGCCGCGTTTTCGCGACATAACGGCAATGTCATCGACATAAGCGTGAACATTGCGGCCTATTTGATCGTGTAGGCAACGTTGTATGCACCGTTGGTACGTTGAGCCAGCGTTTTTAAGCCCGAAAGGCATAGTTATGTAGCAAAACGTTCCGAAAGGTGTGATGAAGGAAGTCTTAATTTGGTCAGACTCCTTCATCTTAATTTGGTGGTAGCCAGAGTAAGCGTCCAAAAAGCATAGTAATTCAGAACCTGATACAGCATCTACGACCTGATCAATTCGCGGCAATGCGAAGGGGTCTTTAGGACAGGCTTTGTTTAAGCCGGTGAAATCTATGCACATGCGCAAGTCTTTCACGTCCTTCTTAGGTACTAATACAGGATTTGCTAGCCAATCTGTGTGGATAACCTCTCTAATGAAATTAGCGGCACTAAGCCGAGCTACCTCTTTTCCTATTGCTTTCTTCTTCTCTGGACCGAAGCGACGAAGACCTTGTTTTACTGGCTTGGCACCTTTGGCGACATTAAGGCTGTGCTCGGCAAGTTCCCGGGGTACTCCTGGCATGTCTGATGGTGACCATGCAAAAATATCCCGTTGCTCACGGAGGAACTTGACGAGCGCGCCTTCCTATGCGTCACTGAGGTCCGCGCCTATGTTCGTCGTCTTGCTTGCATCAGCGTTGTCCAGCACGATCTTCTTCGAGTTTGAGCTGGCCTTGAAGTAACATCCGAGCGCAAGGAGGCTTTTACCATCCGGCATTTCATTGGTGTTAACTTCTTTCTTGTACTGCTCCAGCTCTTCCTTGCTGATGACTGCTTCTGCTAAGACGGCGTTTCCTGCTTCGCATTCCTTCGCCTTCTTGAAGTCGCCATTGACCGTGATGACGCCGTTTGGTCCAGGTATTTTGAGCTTGCTGTAGATGTAACACGGGCGTGCCATGAATTTGGCAAAGGCTGGGCGGCCAAAGATTGCGTGATACGCACTTTTGAATTCCACCACCTCAAAGGCAACTTCCTCAGTCCTATAGTTTGTTTCGTCACCGAAGGTGACGTCTAAGACAATTGTTCCCATAGAACTGGCCTGCCTGCCTGGCACTATGCCGTGAAACTTGACTGTGCTATGTTTTAGCTGTGTCTCAGAAAGGCGCATGCGCTTTAAGGTTTCAAGATAGAGGATGTTGATGCTACTCCCTCCATCCATAAGCACCTTAGAAAGCCTGCATTGCTGCACAATTGGGTTTACAACGAGCGCGTAATTCCCTGGGTTCTGTGGAATATGATCAGGATGATCGTTGCGGTCCCATGTAATGGGGTGCTCGGACCAGTTGAGATACTGGGGAACCGCTGGCATAGTGGCATTGAGTTCCCTCCAGGCTGCCTTTTCCTTTTTGGCCGAAGGAGTGGCAAGGAAGTGACAAGGCTTGTTTCGACCCTTGGAAACTTGTTGCTCCTCTTGTGCTTTGGCTCCTGATCTTCCGGCTCCGAAGCACTTTCCTCGTTGTCCTTCTGTCTTTCTTGTCTTTACGGTTCTTGCGCTTGAACTGTTTGCCTTGAAGCCAGCGTCCGGATCCTTCTTGATATCATCGTTAAGGCGGCACTGCCTGTTGGTATGGGTGCATTTGCCAAGCTTGCTATGATGGGCACAAGGTTCATCTTTGATGTCGTCATAGGTGATTTTAATGGGTCTTGACCCTTGACTGTCATCGCTCTTCTTCTGCCATCTGCTAGCCCCGCTCTGGCCACCCTTCTTATTGGCAAAGGCTACCTCCTTTGATGGTCCTGGCGCATCGTTGGCTTCCTTCTTTTTCCGGCTTTGATTGTTGTTTCGCTTTTCCGGGTTAACAGCTATGTCCATGCGCAGATCGCCGTCGTCAGCTCGAGCGTCGTCTTCTGCTGCAGCGTAATTGTTCGCGCTGTCTAAGAGCTCGCCGAGGTGTTTGATGTTTTGGCTGGCCAACATATATCTCATCATGTTGCCTTTCTTCAGGCTGTTCATAAAAGCATGTATGGCCTGGATCTCAGAAACGTCTTCGCATGCATTCTTTGTCTCTGTCCATCGAGCTATGAAAGCTCTGCTTGACTCCCCCTCCACTTGAGCGCACTTTAGTAGATCTGAGTAAGCCTTTGGACGTTTGTATGTGCATGAGAAGTGTTGCATGAATGTTTTCTGCATGTCTTGCCAATTGTGGATACTCTTTTCTGGCAAAGTGTCGATCCACAACCGGGCCGTTCCCTCCAACATGAGTGGAAGAAAACGTACAGCTGCATTGTAATCACCGTCATTAATACCAACGGCGTGGATGTAATCAGGCAGCCATATGTCCGGTTTGTCAATGCCATTGTACTTGTCCACAATTTTCTTGACATTGCCTAGCGAGGATGGGAGTTGCACCTTGCGAATCGCCGGTCCAAAGCACACAGGGCCCAGGTAAGACTCCTCTTTGGCCGCTTTAATCTCATCGAGACGGATGCGGGCGTCTGAGATATGAGTGTTTTCCCTGGCTGGCCCTTTGTTGGATTGGCTACGCCTTGGCTCCTCCTGACGGCTTTGGCGATGAGGGGAGCGGGAGCGAGATCGCCTTTGAGGCGGATCTCTGTTGCCCCTATTTCCTTCGTCTCTTGCCCGTGCTGCGGGCGGAGGTGGCATGTTAAGCCGGTCACTCCCACGCCGTGCGTCCTTGTCTTGATCTCTTTCACGGCGAGGCGGATCATTCTTCTTATGGCGTGTGTTATCCTTTTGCCGGTGGTCGTCCTTGCCTTTGTCGCTATGGCGGTTGGACCCAGTCTTTGACTCATCCCTGTGCTTGTCAGGAACTTTGTCCTTCCTGGGTTCCTTACCCTTATTGCCATGGCTACTGGAACCAGCTGGTTCCTCTGGATCCCCACCGCCGGCAACGGCTGTCTTGCAAAGACGCGTATCGTCCGCCAGTTTTGAGTTTGAGTCCGCCTTAGCCTGCTGCTCTACCGCCTTTTCGATGAGCATTTAGAATAATGGTGGCGCTCTTCAATTGGGACTGTTCGTCTCCCATGATTTCCCTGGCCGCCTCTAGTTTTTGGCCGGGGTGGAGAAGAATATGACTCCATCAGGGTTAACTTGAAAGAGTATTTCTGCCAAGGCTTTAAAGGCTTTTGGGCAGAAGGCTTCTCGAAGTTTCCCTGCAGATCCCGATGCAGAAGAGGGTCACGTATACTTCGTATTTGCGGAATTTCTCAACATTGCGCTCACGCTGGTACTCTTCCTCTTCTAGAGCCTTTCCAACTAGGATTAACTCTTTTTCCTTGTTCAGGAGGGACAACTTATACTTGATGTTGACTTCAGTCTCAGCCAGGAGCGCTTTCCGTCTTTCCTCAAGTTCAACCGCGGTTGGATTTGGTCCCAAAGGTGTTTTGAGAAGCTCCAATGCGCGCATGTGTTCCTCCTTTGACCGTTCCAGGTCTTCTTCAATAGGCGTAGCCGGGGGAGGCCTTTAGGGTCCAGCACATCCTCTGGCTTTTCCGCCTTGTCACCAATGTGTTTGATGCTAGAGGAAACTTCAGCCTCGTCTGGCTTAGCCGCGGCCGCACCATCCTCCATAGCTATCTGTGCCGGGAAAGTCATTAAGACTTCGTTTGGATCGGATGAGCCATAGCCTCGCGCGGCAACCTGTGCTGCAAAGTCTTCCTCCTTATGCTCATCGAGATCTGAATCTTCCGCCATTGGAGCGGTGCCATCAGATCCGGCTTCTGAGTCTGCTCCTGTCTGTAAGGCAGGTAATATTGACTCAGGGTCAGATTCGGCCGGCTTAGGGCCAGATGCGTCAATGACACCAACAAACGAGAGGCGGGCTCCATAAGCTCATAAGAGCTGGAGTCAGAATCGCTTTGGGTATCAGAGTCACTCAGATCGCGATAGACAAAGGCCTGATCCGATCTGTGTTGTTGCTCGATTGCATAATCGATGGGGTGGTGGGTGGGCCAAAAGGCGGCGGATCCCCTGGGGAATCCATACGCCTCAGCCGTAAAACCCATGAAGATGTTGATGGTGCCGAAGGGGACGACGAAGCTTGACACCAGTGCGTCGTTTGCTGGGACGTAGGACCCGTCGTCTTCGATGCACCCAAAGTTGTTGATGAAGCGGGCGCGACCAACCGCCATAGTCTTGCCGATCTCGCCCAATGCTCCCGCCTGAAACAAAACTCCCGACGCCTTGGGCCCCACGGTGGGCGCCAACTGTCGAGGTATTGGTAACGCGGAACTACTATATGGATTCATACGTACCGTAGAGGAGGTGGGGAAGAACGTAGAGGGTTCCAGTGACGGGATTGCACACACGATCTTACCCAGCTTCGGATCTCACGACGGTGGCGAGATCCTACGTGCTGCTATAATTCACTCAAGGAGAATATGTGTACAGGTTACAATGAGATTGTATGCGTGCCCTAAGGCTGCTGGAAGGCTGGCTTATAAAGGCGCCAAGCCTTCCCCTACAAGGAAAGCCTTAACCGACCTAGATCACGAGTCCTAGACTAACACGGTAACAAACCCTAACTTGCTCCCTAAGGCGAACGCAGCCAGGCCTTCGTCTTGGACTTCACTAAGCCAGCCCAGAGCTTATCCTTGCGCCTAAGCCCATGAGGCCTTCTCCATTAAGCCCTCCGGCTTTATCTGATGGGCCTCCTTGGTGGGCCAGGTTTTATCCACCGTGGCAGGTATACCCGTTCGGCATAACCTCCACAGGAGGATAAATATTGGGTTGTAGTTTAGATTTTAGAGAGATTTAAAGATTCACGGAAGACAGAAAATAAAAGTTTGAAACTTTGATTATCTAGTGATCTAGTGATTCCATCCCCCTCGTGATGTACAAATTCTAAAACATGGCTAACTAGTAGGAAAAAGCCTATCAGTGGTGCACCAATATGGTTATCTGTGGCGCACGGGGGTGCGCCACTAAACTTACGCCAGTGGTAAGTTTACCTGTGGCGCACGGCCCGTGTGCCACAGATAACAAAACTTATCTGTGGCGCACAAGTCCGTGCGCCACAGGTAACTTGTTCCGTGCGCCACTGATCAAAAGCTGGGGCACTAGTATTTTCAAGTACTAGTGGCGCACCACTCAGATTGTGCGCCACTGGTAAGTAATTATGGAATAAAAAAATAAAATCCTCCAAAATTGACATTAAACCGCAATTCTAAAATCCAAATGTATTCAAATATAGAATAAACCACAAATCTGGAACCAACAAATTTTATTTATTTGATATATACAATTAGTAGTACACACATATGTTTCATCCATACATCCAAATTTATACATACAGTTCATGTATTTAGTATTACATATTTTGTTGAAATCAACAAGTCCAAGACAACAGCCGTCGTCGCCACCGCAACCTCATGTCGATGTTGTCGTCGTCACCGCTGCCGCAGCCCTTTGTCGATGTCCTTGTCAAGTCCAACACAACACGGCCTTCGTCGCCACCGCAACCTCATGTCGGTGTTGTCGTCGTCGTCGCCACCGATCCACTTCTTCATCGGCAAAATTATCAGGTCGTCTCTAGTGAAACTATATTTTAATTCTTTCACATCATATATGCTGTTCTTGGAGCGTTTGTGTGCTTTTACTTTCAATTTGTCTTTATTTTATTCTCTGGTCACTACAATGCTTGATCACAACACTCTTGTTTGGGAGAGAGACACGCTCCGCTTTTCTTGGAATACTCTTGTTCTTCACTTATATCTGTTGAGTATTCAATTTTCGCACTGTTTAGCTTCTAGCTCTTGGTTTTCATGTATCTCTTGTTTAGAGCTATTAGTTCTTTTGTAGAAATTACTCTCTTGCTTCACTTATATTTGTTTGGAGAGTTGCTTGGTTGATGTGTTGGTTTAGAAAATGTTGCGTGTAGTAATGGTATAACGAAAAACTTGCATAATCTTGTATATCATTGAATTTTGATAAACTGATTCTTTGCAAACGTTTTGAGGTATTAAGTAATAGATGGTAAAGTTTGCTGGTTAATTAAGTTAAAATCATTAGTGGATTGTTGTCTTTAAGCTTGTACCGTACTACAAACTCTACTAAAATTGTTGAAGGTGTAGTTGGGCTTGATAGCTTTCCATGTCTAAAGGTAATTCGTAATAACTAGGTTGTGTAAAGGTCGAGGGATCTAACAGGGTACTTGTGCCGCCGTGAACGGCCCTCCTTGGAGTAAAATGTTAACCATGCTCTTAATGTTGAACCTGCTAGTTGTTTGCAATAAGCTTGTGAGTTCTTTTTGACTAATGTTAAGCTACGGTTTTTTGCACTTCCACCATCCAAATTTGCTAGCCTCTTCGGTGATGTGCATTGCCCTTTTCTCACAATGAGAGTTGGTGCATACTTCGCCAGTACATCCAAAACCCGTGGGAGGACATTCTCTTGTTCTCCTACACATAAGGCTATACATCTTCCTCAAAACAGCCACCATACCTACCTACTACGGTATTTCCATAGCTGTTCCGAGATATATTGCCATGCAACTTCCATTTTACATTACATGACTTGTTGTCATTTATCATTATATATTGCTTTGCATGATTCTATACAGCTGATGTGTGGTTTACCCATGTTACGCTAGATCATTGCACATCCTGCTACACTGACAGAGGCATACAGTTTTATACATAATGTTTTGTTCATTATGAGTTATTTGTACTCAAAAGTTTGTCATCATATTAGAGTGTTGCCCCTGCTAGAAAAGAGCCATGGAGGCCATCGAAAAGAGAAACAGAAAAAGGAAAAAAAAGCAAAAAAGAATAAACAAAAGGGGGGCAACACTACTATCCTTTATCAAAGTTTGTGCTCATGTTTAGCACCTATACTCCATGTGAGAGAGTTTTCATGTTTTACTAGTATAACTATGTGGGGAATTTACACTATAGAACTTGGGTTGTATATTCCAATGATGAGCTTCCTCAAAAGTGCTCTAAGTCTTCGTGAGCAACCGAGTTGGATGCACCCCCACTAGTTCCATTGGAGAGCTTTCATACACATATAGCTCTATGTGCATCCGTTGCACGGCAATCACTACTCCTTGCATAGCTTCGATTATAAGACTTCCTCTTGTCTAATGATCACTTATAACTTTGTGAGACTTTCTTCCATTGGCCTTCCAAACCCCCATTAATGTTCTCTTTGCCATAACATCCTGGTGCCAATACTAAATGCTTACACTCACCGGTTGAGTAAGCTTCGAACACTACAAGAGAACTGGCCCGTAGAGGCATTATTTTGGTCACGTAGAAACACTTAAACTGTCTCTACATGGTTTTTAGGACATTATCTTCAGTGTCACAAAAGTGTCACTACGTGCAGTGTCGCTTGTACCGTAGAGTCACTTTACAATATGCCTTAATATGTTATAAAGTCACTTTATAGAGACACAAAGCTGTGTATTTACACATATAGAGGCACTTCAAATAATACTTTAATATGTATGTATAGCTGTAGAGCCACTTTGCAGAGACATTGTTATTGTCTCTAGAAATATAAAGTCACTACATAAAGACGGTCGCATTGTCCATTTAAATAATGTAGCGGCACAAATCATGACATGTGTCTTATCTAGAGACATATATACCCTTAGAGGCATCTTGACATAGCTGAAGAGCGACACCATAGAGGCATGCGCTTATGTCCTCCTGGGATGAGCACTGCCCACTGAAGTATGTTTTCTCTCTCAAAAATAGATTGTCCAAATTCCAAAAGCATAATAAACATACCAAATATATTACGACACATGAACACAAGATAACTGAATATTCTTTCATGAAAAGGTCAAATATAGATACATTGAGGGTTCAATAATTGTAAAAATAAAATACGAATACTGAACTTTAAAATACAGACCATAACACTAAAGTTTGTGAGCTAGATCTCCATGAAGAAAAAGTAGAAAACTAAACACGCAGAACAACTTTCCCTTGCTGGACAACATCACACAAAAGACTAAATAGCGCTAGTCTTTGAAATATTACACACCACGAGACCAAATACTTTAGGGTTCCTTCCTAGCTCTTGTCAGCATATGGAATCAAGTACATAAACACTGCCATCATGAAACAAATGTCAGTACAGTCTAAAGAGCAAACCGCTGATATAGAAATATAAATCCCAAGATCAAAGAAGGGTGAGAGTTCCCTATGGTTCTAGTTCTAGTTACCTGGGTTGTCGATCAGAGGTGCCTTCCACTTTGCCCTTGTGGTTCGGGTTCTTGATTTTCCGAATACACAGAAGTGTCATATAAGAATTAATACACAACGCAGCTTGTCTAAGCAAATTAACTACCCTAGTCATACTGGCATACCATAGTTATCGTGTTGATACCTTTGGTTTCCATTGTCATACTTGGGGTTTGGAATGGTTGGAGCACTAGCCAGAATCTATACAAAATTTAAAGATAGAGTATATCTACACCGAGCAACTAACACTAATGACGGCGTCTTCCTTTGTAACAATGTAAACAGAGTATGATCACAGGAGCAAAAATAACTGCACTAATCACCATCTAACACATTATGCTAGAGAAAAATCAAATAACATAGCCCACGGTACAATACTGGTATGCAATTTAACACTAGTACTATATACTCAGAACAATTAACTTACAATCTCGTCGACAAAAATACAGAGCAGAAAGGCGAGATCTTATTACCTTGAGGCTGGTGGCACCTCTAGTCAAGAGACTGTCGCAACCTGCATAGTTCAGTATTAAACAAGAAAGGGATATTGTAATCTAGCACAATATGACAGTATGCATCTAGCACAGTTCGAAAGCTCATGATGTAATCAAAATAAGTACTAGAGGACCTGGGATACCAAATTGATCTTAGATAGGAATATTGTAAATCTCCATGTTCAACAACGAGAATAACTCAGCTGCTAATTCCCAGTTCTCAGTGCTTGTGTGAAGTTATTGGTGCGTGCATGCCTTGGCAGGGCCAAATCTAGTCACACACATTTTAGTGTACAGCTCAATATACTATGCAGACCCACAGACGCATGTAAATTATTTTTCGAGGAGGAAAAGAGCTGGATCCTATTATACCAGGATGGATCTGAATCGACCAGCAACGGATGGGGGCTGAACCAGTGACCAGGCACGCCGCCGTCCCATTTGTGGGTTCGCTTGAGCGCGTGAGAGATCACGGCAGGTCCGTGGCTCGCGTCGCCGCCGCCGCCGGCGGAGTTCAGCGCACTCCCTCGGTCGCGCGCGCGACGAAGATCACGCCGGCCGGGAGGCCGCGGTTCCTAGGCGACCGGCGCCGCCTCTCTCTAGCCGGGAGCCAAAAATCCTCCTTCTGTAGAGCCGGAACCGTTGGCGGTTAGGGTTTGTGGTGGGGCTGCTGAACGAAAGCTCCACGCCATGGAATGGAGAGACGAGGAGGAGCTGGTGCCAGGTCTGCAGTCGGCCGCACGAGGTGGCGTCGGAGCCAGCCGGGATCTGCCGACGTCGGTGGCGGTGGAAAAGGGATCGAGACTGGAGTGGTGGTGTTCGTGCGAGACTGACAGCGTGTTTGGATACTTTAAGGAAAGGGAATGGGAATTTAGAGATGGGAGTTTATTAGGAGATTAGGCTTGGGAAATTGATTAGTACTCCCAATCCCATGTTTGGTATGTAATGGGACTGGTGTGGGAATTTGACAGCAAGTTTTGTTTTGTGAAGTTACGGTGGAGCTGTCGTCAAGTCAAAACACATGCGATCTACATCAGCTTGCTTCCAGGCGCCATGGCGCAGGTGCAGCAGTATGGATCCTGCACACACCAGCGTCCAGTGAGCAGACCATAGGAACCTCTCCTTGCCGTATGCGATGCACCGCTCCCGGTAAAGTTGAGGTGGAAATCTCCATCATGGAGTGGTTCATCGCCCGGTGGATCTTCAACCGGATTGGTCGGCGTCTCGCCACACATCTTGCATGGATTTGACGTACTAGACGACGGCTGGCGGCGAACGACCTGGAATCAGCCCGGTCGCCTACGGCAAGCACGGCATGGGGGCTACGCCGAGCGATCCTTGCGACAGTAGGGAACGACGACACGCACGGCGACTACGGCGGCATCGGGAGCAACCAAGTCAGATTTTTTTCTTTTCAATTCCCTGTCTCGGCTGAATTACCAGGGGGTACCCAGGGAAGAGATTAGAGGGAGTTGGCCTACTTAATTCCCTTTCCCCTTCCGTGCTTAACTCCCAATCCTCTCAACCATACGAGGGATTTTTGGTCTCGTAGCTCCTGAATTCCCATTCCGTAGTCGCAACTCC
This sequence comes from Poa pratensis, assembly GCA_947311845.1. Classification (NCBI taxonomy): domain Eukaryota; kingdom Viridiplantae; phylum Streptophyta; class Magnoliopsida; order Poales; family Poaceae; genus Poa; species Poa pratensis. The sequence continues at coordinate 3,227,063 of CAMZMU010000089.1, forward strand.
CCCCAACCAAACAGGCTGTCAGGAAGTTGCTGTCGCTGTGCCTTACTTTGGTGGGTGGTCCCAACGGCCTCACGGCATTGGATCCCAGCAGACGGCTGAGATCGTTTGGATGTGATCCGGGGGAGGCACTTCCTACCATCTGATTGGCTGCACACGAACAAGCCGAATCAACTAGTACATGTGTGCGTCAAAACTCATAATTTAGTTTGACCTAACAATATCGCGCTAAAACTCATATATTTTGGGATGTAACAAGACCAAGTTTCAAAACATAGTTGTAGGATTTTTTTGGTAGATGTTTATTCACCTAATGTTCCAAGATTACGATTAGCCATATCTAGGTAAGTATTTTTTTTTCTTCTGTTTCACATAGTCTTATTTTGCAAACTTGAACAATGATATATTTTGAAACTTCAAAATTTGTTTCATGATTGTCTTATAGCGGTGGGGTTGTACATTTCGTTTTAAAGGCATGGTCCAAAGTTTCTCTTAATGAAGAGACATGTGTACTGTCTCTAGAGTATGACTCTAGTGTTAAGGCGTTCTCAAAGATGTCTCTCTTAATGCCTTTTTCATAGGTGTTAAGAGACATTGTGGACAATGTCTCAAAGGAGATGTCTCTATTATTAAGGCATTCTCAATAATGTCTCTTAAAATGCCTTTAGATGAAGACTAAGAGACATTTTGGAGAATGTCTCGGTGTATATGTCTCTACTGCTAAGACATGCTTCAAAATGTCTCTCTTAGTGCCTCTACAAAAAATTGTATTAGGTGGTAAGAGACATAGGAGAGAGTGTCTCTATAAAAATGTCTCTACTGCACAGTTTTGTTGTAGTGGAAACAGTTGATTTATGACGTTCGTGTTTACTTTTACTTGACTGGATCCTTCTCTATGTTGTGAAATTGCTTGATGCTTGGAATTGAAGGATAAAACTCCTACACTGAATACTTAAAACATATATAATGAACCTTGTACGGTTTCATGTCTTTAAAGCAATCATTCATGAAAAAATTTAACTTGTTTAACTATCGTGCTTTATTATCTCTTATTTAATATCAATTATAGACATTTGCTTTGAATGATTTGATCTCAACTGATGTGCCTTACAATACTATTTGATCAAGATTATGATGGCAGCATGTCACTTAAAAATTATTTTGTTTTATCGTTTACCTACTAGAGAACAAGTAGGAACTAAGCTTGGGATGCTTGATACGTCTCAAACGTATCTATAATTTTTGATGTTCCATGCATGTTTTATATCAATTGCCACATGTTTTATATGCACTTTATATCATATTATGACATTTATTGGACTAACCTATTAACAAGATGCCACAGTGCCAGTTTCTGTTTATTATGTCTGTGCATTGCAGAAAAGGTCCAAAAATGAAAGTGCTCAGAAAAATCTGAAAAAATTACAGAAATTCTAAAATGGCAGAAAACTCCGGGAGCGAGAAGGACAAGTCCGTGGGAGGCCCACAGCCTCCTCACCAGGGCTCCGCGCGGTTGGGGCTTGGCCGCGCCCAGGGGTGGTGTGGCCACCTCGTGCACTGCCTCGCGACGCCCTTTGGACTATATATTGCCCCTGACCTAAAACTCATAACCCTAGAAGGATTTCTCCAGAAAAGCTCCGTAGCTCCGCCGCCATCCAAAACCCTAATTCGGGGGACAGAAGTCTCAGTTTCGGCACCCTGCTGGGACGGGGAAGTGCCCCCGGAGCCATCTGCATCGACGCCACCGTCTCCATCATCGTCGTTGCTGCCTCCCATGATGAGGAGGGAGTAGTTCTTCATCGGGGCTGAGGGCTCATGCCGGTAGCTATGTGGTTTATCTCTCTCCCATGATGTGATCTATATGTGATCATGAGCTTTGTAATCTAGTTGAATTCATAGATGCTACTCTTCATTATCTTATGAATATGCTACTCAATTGGTTTTATTAATGTAAACTCCGGAGTCACTTTTGTCCCACGGTGCGAAGTTGACAGTGTGCGCACCGTGTGTGACTCTTTTGATTAAAGATTATGCGAATACTTGCCATGAGTTGTTCTTTGTGTTGGATGTCTCTATGATATTGTGGCGTTTGTTTAGTACTAATTTGGGGCGCTCATAGTGACAGCGCGGGTGCCCTAGAGGTGGAATACAGACTTGAGGTGTGCTTTTATAGCCCTACGCAGTGGATTGGTGTTCGTTATCCAACCGGAGGAAAGTTCGAGATAGCATAGTGAAGAGATAGTATTTATGCATTCAATTATATTATTATTGTTGAGAGTGTCCACTAGTGAAAGTATGATCCCTAGGCCTTATTTCCAAGCATTGAAACACCGTTTACTCTCATTTTGTCTCATGTTTGCTTGCTGCCATTTTTATTTCAGATTGCAATTACCACTTATAATCATCCATATCACTTGCATTTTAATATCTCTTCGCCGAACTAGTGCACCTATACACCTGACAAGTGTATTGGGTGTGTTGGGGACACAAGAGACTTCTTGTATCCTAATTGCAGGGTTGCTTGAGAGGGATATCTTTGACCTCTATCTCCCTGAGTTCGATAAACCTTGGGTTATTCACTTAAGGGAAACTTGTTGCTGTTCTACAAACCTCTGCACTTGAAGGCCCAACACTGTCTACAAGAATAGAAGCGTGCGTAGACATCACCCCCCTCCTTCTTCTTCTTCCTTGGCCTCTCCCCTAGATGGGGAGAGGATTCCCCCTCTGGTCCTTGGCCGCCATGGCTCCCGGAGGGAGAGAGCCCATCCGAGATTGGATCTCTCTCTCTGTTTTCTTCTCTGTTTCTGGCCTTTCACCGTTTCTTTAATAACCGGAGATCCGTAACTCCGATCGGGCTGAAATTTTGAGCGGATTTTCCCCCGGAAATTAGTTTTCTTGCAAAAAAAGAAGGGCTCGAACCGCCTTAAGGGCTAGAAACACGGGTCAGGGGCGTAAAGAGCATCCTCATACTTTTCATATTTTTCATGCAAAGAAGCAATTTCATAAGCACCCTTAAAAGCAACAAATTCTTCTATTTGCTCCACATCATAGTAATCATACATGACATTAGCATAAGAAGTCAAGGTTTTATTATCATTAAACTCACACTGGTAGGGAAGGTGTTGAATCTCCATTCTAGAGCAACAAGTAAAATCATATAGAGCACAAATTATAAGCATACCAATGTAACATTTTTATTTGATCCCATAAGTGTTTCCCTTTTTGAGTCAAGTGATAATCCCTAAAGTATTCACGTTGATCCAAAGTGTATCCCATTACCATGTTGAATGGGGATTTATCAGGATTATCAAAGTAATATTTAATGTTCCACACATAAGCAGCATCGAGGGTTTTAGGAGATTCCCCATCTCCATGAGTAGCAAGTACAACTAATTTTTTTGGTGTTTCGTGTTCCATATCCATAACTAAAGATAGAGAACAACTTAGAACAGAAAATAAAATTTACTTAGTGATAAAGTCAACAAGCGCACACGAGAATATTCACCCCATGCTATTGCTCCTCGGCAACAGCGCCAGAAACGGTCTTGATAACCCACAAGTGTAGGGGATCAGTTGTAGCCTTTTCGATAAATAAGAGTGTCAAACCCAACGAGAAGCTAAAGGTAGAATTAATATTCTCTCAAGTTCTATCGACCACCGATACAACTCTACGCACACTAAACGTTTGCTTTACCTAGAAACAAGAAATAAACTACTTTGCAAGTGTAATGGGATAGGTTTGCAAGATAATATAGGACACGTAAATAAAAGTTAGGTGCTGTTTAAATAAAAGAACAATAAAGTAAATATAGCGAGTGTGGAAAAGTGGTGGTAGGATTTGCGGAATTGTCCCTAGGCAATTGATAACTAGACCGATAATCGTCATTGCAGTTTTATATGGGAATAGGCCTCTGCTAGCATGTCATCCCTTACTCGGAATTTTATGCACTTATGATTGGAACTATTAGCAAGAATCCGCAAATACTAACGCGTTCATTAAGGTAAAAACCAACCATAGCATTAAGATAAATTGGCCCCCCTTCATCCCATATGCAACGACTCATCAACCGGGATTTAGGTTTCTGTCACTCCCGCAACCCACCAGAAGCAAAGCAATCACATATTGCAACACCCTATAGTGTAATCCATATGTGCACGCTCATATGATGGCCACCAAAGGACAACAACAAAATAAAAAGGGGCCATTGATACGTCTCAAATGTATCTATAATTTTTGATGTTCCATGATGATATTATACCAATTGTTACATGTTTTGCATCCACTTTATGTCACTTTTATACATTTTTTGGGACTAACCTATTAACAAGATGCCGCAGTGCCAGTTCCTGTTTTCCGCTGTTTTTGTATCCCAGAAAAGCTAGTCAGAAAATATTCTCGGAATTGGACGAAAATTCACGGAGGCACCTATTTTATCAGGATACACATGGAGTCCAAAGGAGAGACGAAAAGGAGCCAGGAGGGCCCCACACGCACCATGGGCGCGGGCCCCCTGCCTGCCGCGCCCTGGGGTGGTGTGGGCCCCTCGGGGCTCTCCAGCCGCCGCCCTTTCGCCTACTTATTCCCCCCGATGCAAAAACCCTAAACACCCGAGTCATATTCCACGAAAAGTTCCAGAGGCGCCGCCGTCGTCAACCCTAACTCGGGAGGGTCCAGAACCTCTTCCTGGCACTCTGTCGGAGAGGGGAATCATCACCAGAGGGCTGTACATCACCATGCCTGCCTCCGGAGTGATGCGTGAGTAGTTCATCCTTGGACTACGGGTTCATAGCAGTAGCTAGATGGTTGTCTCTCCACTTTGTGCCATCATGTTTAGATCTTGTGAGCTGCCTAACATGATCAAGATCATCTTATTGTAATGCTACATGTTGTGTTTGCTGGGATCCGATGAATATTGAATACTATGATCAAGTTCATTATTAATCTATGATACATGTTATTTATGATCTTGCATGCTTTCCGTTACTAGTAGATGCTTTGGCCAAGTAGATGCTTGTAACTCCAAGAGGGAGTATTTATGCTAGATAGTGGGTTCAGTCTCCAGTAATCTGGGCGAGTGACAACAACGCCTAAGGTTGTGGATGTGCTGTTGCTACTAGGGGTAACCTAACAATGCTATGTCCACGGTCATATGTATTTGTCTACTTTACGCACATTGCTTAATGCGATTATCCGTTGCTTGCAACTTAATACCGACGGGGAACACGGATGTCAACCTGAAGGTGGATTATTAGTCATAGATGCGGTTGGATAATGGTCTATGTATTATGTCGTAATGCCCAATTAAATATCATGGTAGCCATCTTGTCATATATGTATGCTTTGTCGTTTATCTTTATGCAGAGACACCACTAGTGAACTGTGGACCCCGGTCCATTCTTTTACACTGATTAAACCACAAACTGCAAACAATTGTTCTCTTTTACTTTCTGCAATTAAATACTGTTTTCCACACCATACGTTTAATCCTTTGTTTTCAGAAGCCGGTGAGATTGACAACCTCACTGTTTCGTTGGGGCAAAGTAGTTTGATTGTGTTGTGTGTAGATTCCACGTTGGTGATCGAGTAACGGCGCCGCCAACAACCTTCTGAAGTGCTACTGCTCCTACTGGTTTGATAACCTTGGTTTCATACGGAGGGAAAACTTGCTGCTGGAGTGCATCATACCTTCCTCTTGGGGTCTCCCAACGAACGTGTGTTTCACGTCATCAGCCATATGATGACACCATGTCTGGTACGTGAATTTCCGGCTTCGTATGAATTTATGTGGTTTAAAACGACAGCATCTTGCATGTCGACAGCCTAGCCTTGCCCCCCCCCCCTCCCCCCGGTGTCGGGGCCTCCCTCTCCTTTGGTTGCACAAGGCCTGGGCATGGACCAAAGACCATAGATACGAATTTTCAACACATTTCTGGCCATGATTTCATGTGGCCATAGTTCAGATCTTGAATTTCCGGCAATAAAACCCTAAAATGCAATAAATGTCCCGAATATAGCAGACGGACCCCGAAAAGAGACGGTGTAGAATGTTTTTTTTCTAGGATATCATTTCCTTATATTTTTACCATTTTTTTTGTGTTTAGGACACAACTTTTTACGTCGTGGGATTTATTTGCCGGTGAGATTTTTTTCTTCAACAACAGTTTTTTATGTTTTTACTGATTCCGTGGGTGTTAGCACCTTTTTTTGGCTGTCCTTAGGCATCTTTTTGTTGGGAGAATTTCTCTGCTAGGACTTCATTTACTTAGTTTTTATCTTTTCCGTGGTTGTTAGCACATGTTTCAAGGTATTGGCAATTTTCGTTAGGGATATTTTTTTCTGGAACATTACATCGTAGTTTTTTTACCAATTCCAGGTGTATAGAGATTTTTTTTGCTGGCAAGTAGTGATTGGTGAGAGGTATTGACCATATTTAGGATGGGTGATATTTTCCGTTGGGATGTTATTTCCTAAGTTTATACCGTTTCCGTGTGTGTTAGTACGCAATTTTTGAGGTACTAAGGCGGAATGATTTTTTTTCGGATGAGGTAGTGGACAATTCTAGATAATCATAATAAATGAACAGTGAGGATTTGTTTTGGCTCTTACCTCCTTAGGATATGTTGTTGCGTCATAAAAGAGTTCATCATCAATTTTTTGCAGTGTTATGCAAATATGGTCATGTGGCCGAACCATCGACTACTGTTACTATGGCTGGGCTTGCAAGATATTTTTTGGCGAAAAGAGATGGTGGTTTAAAGTCTGACGAACTTTGGGTGAAGACGAATTCGGATTAACTGTTAGGTAGTGCTGATGGGTTGTTGAAGATGGGATCAGCAACAGTGTCAATCAATCAGATTCATGAGACCATGCATGTCACTCCGTGCTGATGCCTCGGAGTTTGTATGGTTCCACTGGAAGACAAACATGTTCCTGGTAGCAGGGCCTCAAGCAATGTAGCTTCAGGTTCGGGTGCAACTCGTTGACAGATAGTAATTAATTAAGAACGTAATTTCAGGTTGTGAGTGCACGTAACGGAGAGGCTCCCGCGGTGATATGCAAGTGAGCATGAAACACATGTTTTAGCCATTAAACGGGTGGTATTTATTTATTGCAAACCATGGTCATTCCAACTTTATTTACATTAATATGACACACGTACGTACTTACCTAGGTACGTATATATACATGCACATGCAGCCCTTAACAGTATTTGATCGAGCTGCAGACGAGGATGCTTATTCATTACACACATATGTATAGCAGCAGCTAGCTGGGGTTTAACGTACACGTACACACCTAGCTCGACTAGCATATATATCAAGCATAAAAACGGCCAAGACTAGACACACGTACGTACGTACGGCTCATCATATATATCCACCCATGCAGCTCGAGCTCAAATGGAGATGCTGTTTGGAATGCCCATCTCCATCATCATTTTCCCGTCCGTAGGATGACCGTCTGACGGCTTGAGCAACATATACGGCACCACGCCGGCGCCGTGCCGGTTTCTCCGCTCGGGACCTGTTCCACTCGTCGATCTGCGCCACGATCTCCATCATCCTCCCTCTGAACTTGCCGAACGCCATACTGATCGTCCCTTCCTCTTTCCACGCTGGCTCTTCGTAGGTGCCCATGTACTCCTCGTCCGGCGAGTGCGATGACAGGACTTCCAGTATCGCCAAGACCGAGGCGCTCTGGTACTGGGACGGGAACGTGTCCAGCAGCACCTTCTCCGGCGCCTCCACGAACGCGCGCATGCCCTCGTCGCCCATCTCCGGCGGCATGTTCCTCCGGGCTATGGTCGGGCGGTTCGGGAAGTACCCGGCAAAGGGATACTGGCCGAAGTTCACGGCGGCGTGGTGCGCTGATGTGACCCACATGATGGTGGCCAAGACCTGGACCAGGCTCTCGTGGCTGTCCATCTTCGGCCACCACGGCTCGTCCTGCTTGTCCTCGTGGCCTTTCGTGCGCACCTCCATCCACCAACCCTGGAGCTCCTGGTCGCCGATGATGTCCGATGTGCACGGGTAGTAGTGCTTCACGTAGTCTGACGCCCACTCTTTGATGGCACCCCAGATCAGCAGGCCATCGTTGGCGTACGGGTAGTCCTTTATGGCCAGCTCCAGCTGGCCGTCCTCCCTTTCGACCGCCATGCCCCTGAATTGAGATTTCAATCAAGACGAGGATGTATGCGTTGGCTAATGAGCAAGAAGCATATATATACAGGAGGAACAACTGAGATGGGATGAGAACATGTCTTGGCCGGCCGGCGTTACCTCCGGATGAGATCGTCTGGCAGAGCCTCCATGTCGAACCGCCAGAACTTGTCGTAAGCCACTGAGCTGAGCTCCATGCTGTACTCCCTCGACCAGAAGGTGCTCTCGATGATTCCATCCGCGCTGATGAGCACCCCACGCGCCAGGGCGTTGATCTCCATGGTGAACCGGAAGTGCGGCTGCAGCAGCCGGTAGATAGGGTGCATCTGGCTCAGCTGCCGGTTAGCCGCGATGATGTACGGCTCAACACAACAGTGCGTCCTCAGCCTGGCCACGAAATGTATGTAACAGGCAGGCGCAAATCAATCAGATCGAGGATGCATGCGCGCGCGCGCTGTGACATTGAGTATTACTAGCTACTACCGAGTACGTACGTACCAGTGGCTAACGAGCTGGTGGTAGCCGCTGTCATGAGCCAGGACATGCGCCTTGGCGAGCTGCCACAGCCAGGATCCGGTAACGCTGCCATCGGATCCCGGCGTGAAAACCTCGCGCCACTGCGGCTGTGTCGAGGACTTGGGCCTCGTCAGCTCGATGGCGACTGGCCGGAGCGTGCCGTCCTCTGTCAGGAAGAAGAGCGTGCGCGACCCGTACAACGTCGTGTCGTCAAGCATGCGCACCTTGTGTACGTATGGCAGCAACATGTCGTGGTAGTCCAGCATGAACAGCTTCTTCCTATTCACGGCCTGTATATATGTTCAATTGCCAATCGACAAATTAAGGACGTTAATTATACTACATGACACCGCATTACTCCTGCATCTGCATGCATATATATAGTTCGTCGTTGTTCTCACCTCCAAAGCTGTCATGACACGGTTTATCTGCTTTTCAATCAGCTCTTCAGTGATAAGGGATCCTTGCGAGCCGTAGGTTTCCTCGTCGAGCTTGCTGACAATAGGAAACTCCTGCATCTGCATGCATATATAGTTTTCATGCATGGTTACCATGCATCTACGGTGATGAACTGATAATGGTGTACCTTGAAGCTGTATCTTGAAACAATATTTTTATTGGGACGACCCGGTATTTTAAGCACAGATCGCATTCAGATTTTTGGCTTCTGGATGTACTGGTCCTATGCTCACATCTGCTCCATCCAACAGAGAAATCCTAGCGGTCATTAGTCATTACCCAGCTCCAAATCCCGATTCTCCTGAACAAACGAGCCAAAGACCCTTTTCCACCCCCTCCTTCCTCGCGGTGACCTGACCTTCTCCACCACACCTTTGCCACCATCTCATCCTCCTTCCTTGTCTTGTAGCTACCCACCACCTTGTTCCGCTAGCTAACCCATCATCGATGACCGACCGACAGTCGTCCCCACCTTACCCACCAGGGATTCTTTGCAATCCACTACCCTCCCACATCACTACCAATACATGCATAAACATTACTATCAATGACCCACACTCAAAGGCTGACCTTAGAAACCCTAGCCTCGCCCCCATAATTGGAGCTGAAGCCCTTTATCTGACACCGATATCGTGTGCAGGGTTTACATTATCGATTAAAGAAATAATCTGACACCGATAAACAAACGGTGTACATGATATATCGAACCAAACTCAAACAAATTTTGAATCTGTTCAAACAAAATATTGATAAATCAATACCCTTTTTTAACTATCAGGGGGGTCACCAATAAACATGAAACGCCGATATTGTAAACCATGCCATGATTTCTGAGTGGATCTTGCAGCCAAAAATATTGGGTGTGGGCAGGCCAAGAATCACATGGGTGAAGTAAAGACATTTCTCAAACAATGATGATTTCTTTTTTCCGGAAAAGAAACAGTGACAAAAAATAATGAATCTATTGGGAAGTTAGTAGTGTGCTGTGAGAAAGAATCGTACCTTGACTAGTTTGATGATCATTGGGTTTATCCCTGCAAGGGTTTCTCGCGCGAACTCCTCGTCTCTGAACCAAGCAAACTTGTCCTCTGCATTGTCAACATGCATGCACTGATAAGTATGCTAGAGGTCGTCTGAGCAGAGATTAATCATAGTGTAAGCTAGCTAGCTAGTAGCAATTAAGCATGGCAATCTCTACGCACTGTCGTGAATTTCTGGCGTTTCGAACTTGAAGCGACTGCGTATCCTCCACGAACTCCTCCACGACCTCGTGCGGCGGCTGGTTCCTGAAGCCGTCGTCGTACAGCGCGTCGATCGCCGCAAAGGAGGGAAGCTCCGGCTCTTGTGGCCCTCCGTCTTCATTCTCGTGCAGAACGCGTGCAGATCCGACAACTGCGACTTTCTATCGAACGCTTCCTTCTTGCGCTCCGTGAACGCTTCGTCCCGGGGCACATAAATGTCCTGGTCGGTCCTCTCCTCCGACGACGGATCTGGAAGAGAAGATTCATGTACTGATAATCACATACTCCCTCCGTTTCAAATTAGATGTCATCCATTTGCTCAAAAGTGGATGTATCTATACTTGTACCATGTCTAGATATATTCACTTTTGGGCAAATGGATGACATCTAATTTGGAACGGAGGGAGTAGTATATAGTAAAGATATATGCCTGGCTGCGAGAGGGAATAGTATGCTACATACCTTTCTTTCTGAAAGGGCAGGCCGTGCGGCAGCGTCGCGGGTAGGGGTGCTCCTCACCGCCGAGCACAGGCCGCTTGGTGTCGGGGTTGCCGAGGTCGTTGTAAACGTCGTAGTCGTAGATGCGCTCGCCGTAGCCGTTGCCGCGGATGGCCTCGAGCTCGCTCTTGCGCAGCCTCTCCACGCCCTTAGGCGTCTGCGACTGGAGGTAAGAGTGCTGCACCGCCACACGCATATGCAGCCGCGACGCTGGTAAATTAAGCGATCCATTTGCTTGCTAGTGTTTGTAAAGCCAGCCGGTTTAGTAGACCGTACCGACCTTGAGAGGAAAGAAAGTGCGTTTGTCGGGGCTGTTGTGCGAGGTGTGGATCCAGGAGTTGCAGTGGAATAATGTGATGTCGGACGACTCCTGGTCCTGGTCAGCGGGGAAGACCTTGATGTCCCCTAGCAACATCTCGCTGTAGTGGTCGTCCACGACGTGCACGGCGCCTATGGGGCCGAACGATGCCGGCACCCTGAAGGTGGCCTCGTACATGTAGAACTCCTCGTCGAGTCTACGCGAGTACTTGGCATCGCCGGAGATTGGATCCTGCTCCCGCCCCTCTGCAGACATTCAGGTCAGATGCCTATAGCACATACTATGATATAAATATACATACAAGATATTCGGTATGAAAGTAAATGTAAGTGACTATAAATTATATATTCTACACCCAGCCATAAATTATACCTTCCGCTCCACGGTTTAGTAATTCTAAGAGACATAAGTATTTTTAAACAGACATAGATATCAAAAGTTCATGGATAAATATTTTAAGTTCGTAGCTAATCAATAATTTTGCTCTATGCCTCACTATTCATTTTGTAACACAATACCCATATAGATGCTCTGTAATCTTATCTGGTTGTGATAGTCTTCGGTTATAAATTATTTTGTATTTTTCCATCACTTTTTAGTTTTTCCCCGTTGCATCGTACCTCCGTGTGTGTGTGTGTTAAACATCTGTTTAGTTGAAACCTTAGCTTGAGTAATGCCAGATCTTCTCGTGGCCCATCTATCGTAACTTCATAAATCAAAATTTTGGATTCCAAATTCCAACAATACTTGCTACAGTTGTAAAAGGAAAATTTATCTGCATATCAAGTTTAAACCCTCGAGCTTGGTGTACCTCTTATCTCAAACCCCTCTCTTCGAATTTCATTAAGAACATGGATTCTAGGTTCTTAGACTGCACTCTTAGTTAGTACAATGGCATGAAAAGATGTCCCAGCAATGTGTCACGGTGCCTGAGATGTTGAATTTCCTCTATTAAAGAACTATGAGTCCAGCTGTATATTTTCTTTTTCAAAAAAGGGGGTGCTTATAATTAAACTATCAATGGAGATGTGATTTAATGTTCCAGTGAATATATAATATGTTTGTCTAAAGCAACTTACTAATTTTTTTCATAGAGTATTAATTAATTTGCATTAAGTTTTATTAGCATTGATATGTGACTTACTAAGGAAGCATGTTTTATGATTGCTAAGCCATAGAAATTGATATATTCATCGCTCGTTGCATGCATGTGTACATTATCTATATGGAGACACGCATCATGTATGTATACTTTGAGTTAATTTTTTCCATATATTAATAATGGTAGGAGTGGATAATCTCGAAGTATAATAGGGATACTTGGTTCAGATGGATAATTCATATGTACGTTTAGGGGCTTAGTTTAGTTTATTTCCATAATGGCAGAGGTGGTAATTTATATTTAAATTTAGGAGGTTACTTTAGTTTATTTTTCACAGTGGCAGAGGCGAGTGATTTATATGCAAATTTAGGTGGTTACATTAGTTTATTTTTAAAATGGCAGATGCGTCTAATTTAGATGCATACTTAGGAGTTACTTCATTGTATTTTCTCGTAATGGCAAAGGTGAGTAATTTAGAGTCAAATTTAATCTAATGGCTATTAGTGTCCATGAAATCAATGGTCGAATGTTCTGTTTTTTGTGAGAATTTCAAGACATTATCTTTCTTTTATAGCGCGACTCCAAAAGAAGTCACCAATTATTAATAATAAGATTTAGTTTTCCTTGCAATATTTTCAATCAAACAACATCGACTTGTTAACCCAGGCATTATTTCCCTTATTATCTTTCTGTAGATGAAGGAAATATAAATATGGTCAATGCACAGCTAGAGACGCTGACAATCATTAAACTTCAAAAACATCTAACCGCTGGACACCAGGATATATTGCCTTTTGTTGTGATTCCTCTCTCGGATCATCACATAGGAGAGGTACAGTTACATTTTCAATTATAGGAACCATTAGTGTTATATATCTAACAATAATAAAGTTGAACTTTCAAATTTATCGAGGCAACTCGGAAACTTTTGGCAAGACAAGCAAAAAAAATTGGGTGAACGCGTTGCTTCTTTTGGGAGAAGAAAAAGGCAAAAATCATATGTAGTGAGATAAATTAACAAAATAATATTCGCTCGTTATCTGGACAAATTAATCAAACAGTTTTGAGTGAGTAAGACATATTCTTCTTTGCTTTCTAAAGCAGCAATTTTTCATTTTTAGTAATAAGGCTTGTTAGTTGAACAGTATGAATAAGTAAAACTCTTAACCCATATGTTGCTGCATGCTTTCCTACCTATTAGTTTGACCTGACTTCTCACACACATCATATTCACAAGCCCGTGAGCTCCTACGTACAGAGTTTACATACACGCCGGTGCTTTTAGTGGTTTATTTGTATGCACGCGCACTTGCCAGTGTATGAATTAATGTGACGCTTGTACGTATGCATCATCCTTGTAACTAAAGAATTAATTTGAATCCTGTTAGATGGAGTCACGTCCTCGTACCTCCACCTTCCCACTTAAAGGTGTGTGGCTCGTCGACCTCACTTTCAATTTGTTTCACTGTCGAGGTCTATTTGCACGTTTGAAATTGTATGCATGATGCGAACTGAGCGTAGCTTAGTTAGTTAAGTTCTTAATTTGTGGTTCAACATACCCACTCAGGTTTGAGTATGTGCTTGTATTTTCGGCTAATTATTCTTTTAGTGGTTGATGACATGCCCGTGAAAGTGCTTAGTCTCTCGTAGGTATTCATATGGATAGGATGTGCGGTCCCTATAGAGGGTGAGTACATATGTGTATGTGAGGAAAAAAAGAAATTCTGTTTTCTGAAAGAAAATAAAAATTAATTGTATGCATTCATGATGGCCATTCTAAATTCTAAGGGGATGAAAGTGGAGAGAACAGTTGAAGGTAGCTTTCTCACCTGGATCCAACTCCGAGCTGACGAGCTCAAGGTGTAGCCAACTGTAGTGCCTGAGATTGTACCACCCATCAAGAAACCAGCCTGCCATATCTGACCAGAAACTTTGGGGGCGCCTATTCGTCAGGTAGCTGGAAAAAAAATTGCCATCAGTCGAAACTCTGGCCGTCAGATCATCATCCAACGGCCAGCAACCACCGTGCACTGTGGATCATCTTCTTCCTTTTCTCTTCTTCCTCACGCAGTCGCTGTCTAACCCGGCCATAACACTCGGCTTCCGCCACTCGCGGCCGCCACCCTCCCCTCAACCTCCCCCCACCGTCGTGCTGCCCACCGCCGCGACCATCCCTCTAAGCCCCCCCCCCCCCACCCGGATCCCGCACCCCTCGACCTGCACCCGTCAACCTGCTTCCTTGCCTTCGCCTAGGACGCCACAGCTTGCGGAAACTCGCAGCGTCGTCCCTGTCTCCGGCGAGGTCCTGGCTAGGCTCGTCGCTATCGCTCCTCACGTCGTCCCCACCTTCGGCCTCGCGCGAAGCAGAAAAGTGACTGACGCGAGAAAAAAAATTAGGTACCTGAGATTTAGCAAACGCGGGAAACTTTTCATGTGCACCGTCACCGTGGCCTTCATCTCGATATTCTCCTGCAGGTCATGGTGAGTCGGGTGGGCGACGACCGTGTCCATGGTGGGCCCACTGGTTTCGAACAAGGTGGTGTTCGTGGTGATGGTGCTGCTGGTGGTGCTGCTGCTGCAAACTTTGGAGATGGTGCGGCGAGTCGATCTCTGGCGAGCCTCTGGCACCAGGACCGCCCGCCGGGCTGACGAGACTGTGCAGGAGAAGGAAGATGGGCCGTGGCTCGGTGTGAGAACTGCACCTAGAGGCTTCGTTGAACTGCACCTATTTATAGAGACGGAAGAAGATACGCCAGCAGCAGCAGCGGGTATTTTAGTGTTTATTTATGTACTAAAAAAATTATATATCTCCATAAATTAATTTCTGGCCCCGATGGACGTACGGATGTACGTGCCCTGACGTGGGCACGCCTGACGTATGCACCTAGGCCGGCTTGTTGTACGTTTAACTCAAGCATTGGATATCGCTGGCCGGTATTATGTATCCCGTCATGAATTTGTCTATTCAGAGAACAAAAAAATTAAATTCAAAATTTCGAACGGTAAATGAATGGTAATTTCCGGTAACCATGATTACCGTGAATCCTAGCGCCCCTCATAAAATTTTGCCATCTGGTAGCCAAAACTAATAGGAACTAGATGATTACCGTGAATCCTTTTACAGCACCACAACAATCCCAGGAGAAGTTCGATTCAGACATAGGGATCTTGATTTTCTAGCGAGCTAGGATCAAACGAGAGATATATGGGACAAGCGACCAATCTAATATGGATATGTTTTAATTCGGACTCATAGTACCGTCTGCCACTCAGCAAACAAAAATTAATAGACATAGACATATTGATTCGTTCAGCAAACAAAAAAGTGAATAGACAAATAGATAAAGACGTGTAGATTAGGCATGCACATACAATTTCGATATGTATCATTTTATATGCACATCCCAATTTGGAAGTACATGTAGCCGTTGGAAATATTTTGGTAGTTACGGAATATTAATAAAATATAGGTGAGTAGAATATAGGGTACCCATTTGGAGCGCGTCGAGAAATAGGAAGGGGGTCTTTTAGATTGGCTTCCTATATGGAGATATAGGGAGCTGGTTTTTTTTTCTCTATGGCAAAAGGCCCAGGGCAAACAAGCTGGGTCGGAACGATAATTGAAAATTTAGGTGTAGCTCTCAGAAGACAATTTCTGTCAGGCACATATTACTCAAATCACCAACTAAATTGTCTGTTTGTTTGTATTGTTTGGGTGTGAATACATATGACTTCCGGGCCAACAAATCTTCCCTTCACAATCAAATTTCTTACATACAACTTTGACGTGAGTACATCCATGCTTGCTTTCATTTCTTAATGATTGGACGATGACGTTGAAAGGTACTAGTTTCTGTATTCATTAATTAGCCAGGTGCTGGTTGGCATCGACGTGCATGCATGGTCCAATCAATCAGACGCCATGAGTAGCTTGGTGAATGATTGAAGGAGCAGCTAGTCACACTAGTAGAAAATAGGCCTTTAGTCGCGGGTCCAGAGGGCCTTTTGTCCTGGGTTTGGACCCGCGACTAAAGGGTCGGGACTAAAGGGGGTGGCTTTTCGTCCCGGGTGTCTACGACCCGCGACTAAAGGGGCTCCACGTGGGCTGCGCAGGGCGCGCATGGCGGGCACCCTTTGGTCCCGGTTGGTATTACCAACCGGGACCAAAGAGTTTCTGGTTTTTGTTTCCTGCTAATTTATTTTTTAGGGGTTTGATTTTTTGTTTTCCAATTAATTATTTTTTACGAAGATCACGTTGCGCGCGCAGACAACAAGTAGTCATACACATAATAAAGCATATATACAATACACCGAGGTCACGTTTGATTCATAACATACATAGCCCACAAGTTTATACTACACCGACATCACGTTTGATTCACGCGTCGAGCTCACGTCCGACAAAATAAGTATCACCGTGATAAAATTCTCCGTCTTTCCTCAGGACCTCCTTGTTCAAAAATCCCGCCAATTCCTCTTGAATTGCTTTTAGGCGCTTCGATGGTATGAGCTGGTCCCGCTCTCGTTCCATCTAGATCAATATAAGAATATATATGTGTGAGCTGTTTGAAATCATCATAAAATAAATTATGAATGGAACTCAACACAATATGCGAATAGTGTATACGTACGTTTTCTGTTCTGGTTTTTCTATCCCGCTCATTGACAAAATATCGAATGTACTCGAAAACGTAATATGCGCATAAATGAGTCCCTTGTGGCTGCCTCAGACACCACTTTACAAAAAAAGAATATAATCAAAATAACAATCAAGCACGATAATGGTATTGAAACTAAAATTAAAGAGTTGCGCAGACATATATATGTACTACTACTTACCTTGGTTTCATAAAAATACAGTTGCTTTTTCCACTTCCCTGGACACTTCACCTTAAACCGTTCCCAAACCCTGCCCGGCAAAAGAAAATAATGAAAGGAGTTATTAATTACTTGATATCACAAAATGAACGAAAGAGGTCGATATAGAGCGATAATGACTGAAATTACCTGTCAAGCATTTGTCTCATGTCGTCCCACTCTTCCATATCTTTCCTTAACGAGTCCATGACTTGAACGACTCCTTGGTCAACTCTAATGATTAGCAAAATCCAGTGGAATCTGCACGCGTTTATATGTCCATGACTCATCGATTACACTAAACCGGGATGAAAGAAAAATAGAATGTGTAGAAGGTACAGTAACACTCACTTGAAGTTGTAGGGAAAAAGTATTTCTGCGCAGGTATTTTGTTTCACTAAATACCGGAGCAACAATTTCTCTGTGACTTCGGGATTGTACTGCACAACAACTGAATGAACCCAATATGGGTCAATGAACCCAACACATAGTTTCGGGCATCTTTGCATTCGTTGATCTTCATTCTGCATAATAGCGTACAAAATAATATATTTAGATAATTGGCAACGAACGAGCTGAGCTAGAGACTTAATTAAATCGCAAAACTAAATCACTTACAAACAATAGCAACTGACGAGGGATTTGTCGAGGGCGTCTTGGTTGAATAATTGAAAAATTTCCGAAAACGGAATATACATAGCATATTCCCTGAAGAAATGCTCTTTCCTGACTTGAACCCAGAAAGCGTCATGCTTGGCCTCTACGGCTTTCTCGTACCACGTATGCAAGCGGCGCATTTGTGTTGTCAGAGAGTTGACGTGCTCAGGTCTGACCAGGGTGCTCCCGTAGACCCATGTCCATGCATACTGATACTCTGTGGGGTCCGGATCGTCTATGCGAAAAGTCTCTTGGTCTACTACCTTTTCCGGCATCACCTTGAGCGCGGGGACCGACTGATTTGCCTGTTCTCCGAGCTGGGCCACTTGTTTCCCGGATTTCAGCTGCTGCCTCTTTAGGCGAAATGCCGCCTCCTTCTCCTGCTTCTCCATCTCCTGCTTCTCCAGCATCTGCTTTCTCTTTCGGCGATATGCCGCCGTCTTCTCCTCCTTATCTTCACTAATTGTCTTGGAAAGAACACGGTCATAGTCATGCGGTGGCGGTGGCGGTCCACTCGATAGATTTTTTAACAATTTGTCAACTTTTTCCGTGGTACTACCTCCTTCTGCGGGCGCTGTTTTGGTCCCAACTGTTTTTTCACATTGGCACGCACCGACTCGTCGAGTTCCTCTGGAGTCAAGTCGTAAGGTCTCTTTGGAAGAGGCTTTAGCAACTCGCGTTCCTCTCGAGTTTCTGGCGGGTAGTTTAAACTGCACCTCTGTGTATATGTCGACGGGTACTTTTGTTTCCGCGAAACAGTGCGCACAGTCTCTTGCTGCGACCGCGCGGGCGATGGACTCGCGCTGGCCTCCCCACCGTCGTCACGAGGTGGGGAGGGTGGATCTTGAGGTGGGGAGGGCGGATCTTGAGGTGGGGGACTGCTACGGAGGAGTCGGTGGCCTTGGCGGCAAGTTTGGAAACATGATGTGTTCCTTCTTCCAGAGAATGATATGCCGCTTGGCTTCTCCCAGTGTCCTCTCGTCGTCACCTCCAGGAATGTCAAGATTCAGATCAGCATATAACGGCACAATGTCATCCACCCCGACACGAGCATAGCCAGCTGGAATCCCGCCGAGATGGTAACTTTCTCCAGGTTGATTTGGTAAAGCATAGCCGACCGCCACCTTGAAGGACATGTTCTTCATCGACATATGTAGCTCACATTCTGTCTTCTCCGTGATACCATCCACGGGGTAGTGAGCCGCCGGCGCTTCAAGTTCAGAATGTTCTACATGCGTGGAACCCACGCTGCTTTTCCGCTGATTAGATGGGGCGGCTTCGATTTCAGGACTTTCTAGCTGCCGCTGAGATGCCCTTTCTAGCTGCTGCACCTTGCGTTCCAATGCCGATAACCGGTCTCTGTCCTCCTTCTTCTTTCTCTCACGGCTTCTATAATTATGAGCGTCTGCCGGAAAACCTTGTCCCCAATTAACTCCGGGTCCATAGCCTCGTACTCGTCCAACTTTTTCAGGATTCCCGAGTGCGAGTGACAGCTCGTCTTTCTCTCTGTCGACCACGTACAGTCCTCTTCGAACTAGATCAATTGCCTTCACAAGTTCTTTGGTTATATACTCAATTTTTCTTCCATTTCCCTGAGGAACAATCAGCCCTGTCACTGGGTCCAACCCTGCCCCATGCGCAAACAACCAAAACTTGGACCTTTCGGGCCAGTCCGCTGTCTGTGGAATGACCCCGTTATCAAGCAGTTTTGCTTCAAAGGCTTCCCACTTAGGCACGGCAGCCTTGTAGCCACCTGCCCCCAAAGTGTGGTGATATATCTTCTTCGCAGCATTTAACTTATTTTGTTCCGATCGGGCCACAGCGGCCTCCGATTCTCTTTGCTTCACAAATGTCGGCCACTGGTCTTTTAACTTCACTTGTGCTCCAGTGAATTCTGGAGTGAATTCTGGATCTTCTTCCTTCGCCTTTAATAAGTTTTCCACAAATTTTTCTTAGCGGTCCGGAATTGTTCGGCCATCTTGCTAAGAGTCCACTGCTTGAATTTCTCCTTCCACGGCTCGTCTTTTACAACATCTGGCGGTAGGGTGACCTTTGTCAAGATCTTCTCCCAAAGCAACTCTTTTGTTTTGTCGTCGACATAAGTAGTTGCCTTGGTCTCGTCCTTCGGCTTATGCCATTCTTGAAATGTGATCGGTACCATGTCCCTAACGAGAACTCCGCATTGATTTATAAATTTACGGCGGCACTCTAAGGGTTCCAACGGTTCGCCACCAGCAGAAACTATGTCGATTATTATCTTCTGACCCTCCTTCATCGGCTTCGACGGGCCTCGTTTCGGCAGTTTTGACCCTTTCGACCCTTTAGATGCGGATGATTTGCTCGATCCGGAGGGCTAAAAGAAAAAAAATGATTCGTTAATAACTGCAATACAACTCAAATAATACATGTACTGTCATCGATCAACAGAGGCATAATATACCTCGCCGGAGTTTGTTAAGGGAACTTCCTCCTCTCTACAAATTTCTTCTTCCTCAACTCCCTGACCGGACTCGTTCAGAAATTGGGAGGAGAATTCTTCATCACTTAAAAGATTTTCTTCACCTACAAGATGTTCTTGCCCTTTAGGCGCCCTTGCACGTCCTGCTATAATCTGAAACATTCTTATTTCTTTCTCCATGTCCCTAACGGCGACTTCCGGAATTCCTGCATCCATTTGCTCTTCACGCTCCTCGTCTCTGCCGGCGGCGTCCGGACAATTTGGATCCATAGCTCAATGTCCCTGCAATCAATTTTGTAAAAAGAATATGAATCTTAAAATTTGCATCTTTGAAAATTTGAAAGCAAAATTATAGCAATTACTTAGCAAAATTACTTCTATTTACAATTACTTAGCAAAATTATAGCAATTACTTAGCAAAATTATAGCAAATTACTTAGCAAAATTATAGCAAATTACTTAGCAAAATTATAGCAATTACTTAGCAAATTACTTAGCAAAATTGTAACAATGCTAGCATTAGCAAAACCCTAATTTTTTAAAACAAACCTAAATTTGCTAAGTTTAATTGCTCACATATTTTTAACACTAGATTTTGCATTTTGCATAATTTCCTAACACTAACCTAACACTTCATATAATTTTGCATTTTGCATAATTTCCTAACACTAACCTAACACTTCATACAATTTTGCATTTTGCATAATTTACAAACAAACTAAAATTACAATTTTGCATTGTCCATAATTTACAAACTAACTATAATTTTGGAACAATTTTGGTACAATTTTAATATCCACTATTTTTCTAACCTAAAATTACACTAACCTATATTTACACTATACAAAATTCAACTAAACTAACACTAGATTTACAAACTAATCTACAAAATAACTAGCAAAATTAGGATAAAAAAATTAGAATAAAAAAAAACTAACCTTGCCGTGTGGTGGACGGCCGGATCTACGGCGGTGGAGGGCCGGCGAGTTCCTGCGGGCGCGTGGAGGGGCGCTACGCCGGCGACGGAGCACGGCGGGGCAGAGGTGGGGAAGGCGGGGCCGCGCCGGAGCACGGCCGGGCAGAGGTCGCGGCGGAGGTCGAGGCGCGGCGGGCTGGCGCGGCGATCGACGACGGCAGAGGAGGGGAGGGCGACGGGAGGGGGACGCTGGACGGGGCGGGGACGCGGAGGAGCACGACGCCGGGGCGTGGCTGGAGCGTGGCCGGAGCAGAGGTGGGGAGGGCGGGGCCGCGCTGGAGCACGGCCGGGCAGAGGTCGCGGCGGAGGTCGAGGCGCGGCGGGCTGGCGCGGCGATCGACGACGGCAGAGGAGGGGAGGGCGACGGGAGGGGGACGCTGGACGGGGCGGGGACGCGGAGGAGCACGACGCCGGAGCGTGGCCGGAGCGGCGTAGGGGCGTGGGCGGCGGCGGCAGGGGGAGAGGGCGGCGTCGATTTGAAGACTTGGGGAAATTTTTCAGAGGAACCGCCCTAAATTGCGCGCAACGGACCTTTCATCCCGGTTCCAGCCACGAACCGGGATGGAAGACCCTTTCATCCCGGTTGGTAACACCAACCGGGACCAAAGGTCTGTCTGGGCCGCGAAAAATTGCGCGCGAAGCCCAGCAGGCCTTTGGTCCCGGTTGGTGTTACCGTGGCCTTCATCTCGATATTCTCCTGCAGGTCATGGTGAGTCGGGTGGGCGACGACCGTGTCCATGGTGGGCCCACTGGTTTCGAACAAGGTGGTGTTCGTGGTGATGGTGCTGCTGGTGGTGCTGCTGCTGCAAACTTTGGAGATGGTGCGGCGAGTCGATCTCTGGCGAGCCTCTGGCACCAGGACCGCCCGCCGGGCTGACGAGACTGTGCAGGAGAAGGAAGATGGGCCGTGGCTCGGTGTGAGAACTGCACCTAGAGGCTTCGTTGAACTGCACCTATTTATAGAGACGGAAGAAGATACGCCAGCAGCAGCAGCGGGTATTTTAGTGTTTATTTATGTACTAAAAAAATTATATATCTCCATAAATTAATTTCTGGCCCCGATGGACGTACGGATGTACGTGCCCTGACGTGGGCACGCCTGACGTATGCACCTAGGCCGGCTTGTTGTACGTTTAACTCAAGCATTGGATATCGCTGGCCGGTATTATGTATCCCGTCATGAATTTGTCTATTCAGAGAACAAAAAAATTAAATTCAAAATTTCGAACGGTAAATGAATGGTAATTTCCGGTAACCATGATTACCGTGAATCCTAGCGCCCCTCATAAAATTTTGCCATCTGGTAGCCAAAACTAATAGGAACTAGATGATTACCGTGAATCCTTTTACAGCACCACAACAATCCCAGGAGAAGTTCGATTCAGACATAGGGATCTTGATTTTCTAGCGAGCTAGGATCAAACGAGAGATATATGGGACAAGCGACCAATCTAATATGGATATGTTTTAATTCGGACTCATAGTACCGTCTGCCACTCAGCAAACAAAAATTAATAGACATAGACATATTGATTCGTTCAGCAAACAAAAAAGTGAATAGACAAATAGATAAAGACGTGTAGATTAGGCATGCACATACAATTTCGATATGTATCATTTTATATGCACATCCCAATTTGGAAGTACATGTAGCCGTTGGAAATATTTTGGTAGTTACGGAATATTAATAAAATATAGGTGAGTAGAATATAGGGTACCATTTGGAGCGCGTCGAGAAATAGGAAGGGGGTCTTTTAGATTGGCTTCCTATATGGAGATATAGGGAGCTGGTTTTTTTTTCTCTATGGCAAAAGGCCCAGGGCAAACAAGCTGGGTCGGAACGATAATTGAAAATTTAGGTGTAGCTCTCAGAAGACAATTTCTGTCAGGCACATATTACTCAAATCACCAACTAAATTGTCTGTTTGTTTGTATTGTTTGGGTGTGAATACATATGACTTCCGGGCCAACAAATCTTCCCTTCACAATCAAATTTCTTACATACAACTTTGACGTGAGTACATCCATGCTTGCTTTCATTTCTTAATTGATTGGACGATGACGTTGAAAGGTACTAGTTTCTGTATTCATTAATTAGCCAGGTGCTGGTTGGCATCGACGTGCATGCATGGTCCAATCAATCAGACGCCATGAGTAGCTTGGTGAATGATTGAAGGAGCAGCTAGTCACACTAGTAGAAAATAGGCCTTTAGTCGCGGGTCCAGAGGGCCTTTTGTCCTGGGTTTGGACCCGCGACTAAAGGGTCGGGACTAAAGGGGGTGGCTTTTCGTCCCGGGTGTCTACGACCCGCGACTAAAGGGGCTCCACGTGGGCTGCGCAGGGCGCGCATGGCGGGCACCCTTTGGTCCCGGTTGGTATTACCAACCGGGACCAAAGAGTTTCTGGTTTTTGTTTCTGCTAATTTATTTTTTAGGGGTTTTGATTTTTTGTTTTCCAATTAATTATTTTTTACGAAGATCACGTTGCGCGCGCAGACAACAAGTAGTCATACACATAATAAAGCATATATACAATACACCGAGGTCACGTTTGATTCATAACATACATAGCCCACAAGTTTATACTACACCGACATCACGTTTGATTCACGCGTCGAGCTCACGTCCGACAAAATAAGTATCACCGTGATAAAATTCTCCGTCTTTCCTCAGGACCTCCTTGTTCAAAAATCCCGCCAATTCCTTTTGAATTGCTTTTAGGCGCTTCGATGGTATGAGCTGGTCCCGCTCTCGTTCCATCTAGATCAATATAAGAATATATATGTGTGAGCTGTTTGAAATCATCATAAAATAAATTATGAATGGAACTCAACACAATATGCGAATAGTGTATACGTACGTTTTCTGTTCTGGTTTTTCTATCCCGCTCATTGACAAAATATCGAATGTACTCGAAAACGTAATATGCGCATAAATGAGTCCCTTGTGGCTGCCTCAGACACCACTTTACAAAAAAAGAATATAATCAAAATAACATCAAGCACGATAATGGTATTGAAACTAAAATTAAAGAGTTGCACAGACATATATATGTACTACTACTTACCTTGGTTTCATAAAAATACAGTTGCTTTTTCCACTTCCCTGGACACTTCACCTTAAACCGTTCCCAAACCCTGCCCGGCAAAAGAAAATAATGAAAGGAGTTATTAATTACTTGATATCACAAAATGAACGAAAGAGGTCGATATAGAGCGATAATGACTGAAATTACCTGTCAAGCATTTGTCTCATGTCGTCCCACTCTTCCATATCTTTCCTTAACGAGTCCATGACTTGAACGACTCCTTGGTCAACTCTAATGATTAGCAAAATCCAGTGGAATCTGCACGCGTTTATATGTCCATGACTCATCGATTACACTAAACCGGGATGAAAGAAAAATAGAATGTGTAGAAGGTACAGTAACACTCACTTGAAGTTGTAGGGAAAAAGTATTTCTGCGCAGGTATTTTGTTTCACTAAATACCGGAGCAACAATTTCTCTGTGACTTCGGGATTGTACTGCACAACAACTGAATGAACCCAATATGGGTCAATGAACCCAACAACATAGTTTCGGGCATCTTTGCATTCGTTGATCTTCATTCTGCATAATAGCGTACAAAATAATATATTTAGATAATTGGCAACGAACGAGCTGAGCTAGAGACTTAATTAAATCGCAAAACTAAATCACTTACAAACAATAGCAACTGATGAGGGATTTGTCGAGGGCGTCTTGGTTGAATAATTGAAAATTTTCCGAAAACGGAATATACATAGCATATTCCCTGAAGAAATGCTCTTTCCTGACTTGAACCCAGAAAGCGTCATGCTTGGCCTCTACGGCTTTCTCGTACCACATATGCAAGCGGCGCATTTGTGTTGTTAGAGAGTTGACGTGCTCAGGTCTGACCAGGGTGCTCCCGTAGACCCATGTCCATGCATACTGATACTCTGTGGGGTCCGGATCGTCTATGCGAAAAGTCTCTTGGTCTACTACCTTTTCCGGCATCACCTTGTGCGCGGGGACCGACTGATTTGCCTGTTCTCCGAGCTGGGCCACTTGTTTCCCGGATTTCAGCTGCTGCCTCTTTAGGCGAAATGCCGCCTCCTTCTCCTGCTTCTCCATCTCCTGCTTCTCCAGCATCTGCTTTCTCTTTCGGCGATATGCCGCCGTCTTCTCCTCCTTATCTTCACTAATTGTCTTGGAAAGAACACGGTCATAGTCATGCGGTGGCGGTGGCGGTCCACTCGATAGATTTTTTAACAATTTGTCAACTTTTTCCGGTGGTACTACCTCCTTCTGCGGGCGCTGTTTTGGTCCCAACTGTTTTTTCACATTGGCACACACCGACTCGTCGAGTTCCTCTGGAGTCAAGTCGTAAGGTCTCTTTGGAAGAGGCTTTAGCAACTCGCGTTCCTCTCGAGTTTCTGGCGGGTAGTTTAAACTGCACCTCTGTGTATATGTCGACGGGTACTTTTGTTTCCGCGAAACAGTGCGCACAGTCTCTTGCTGCGACCGCGCGGGCGATGGACTCGCGCTGGCCTCCCCACCGTCGTCACGAGGTGGGGAGGGTGGATGTTGAGGTGGGGAGGGCGGATCTTGAGGTGGGGGACTGCTACACGGAGGAGTCGGTGGCCTTGGCGGCAAGTTTGGAAACATGATGTGTTCCTTCTTCCAGAGAATGATATGCCGCTTGGCTTCTCCCAGTGTCCTCTCGTCGTCACCTCCAGGAATGTCAAGATTCAGATCAGCATATAACGGCACAATGTCATCCACCCCGACACGAGCATAGCCAGCTGGAATCCCGCCGAGATGGTAACTTTCTCCAGGTTGATTTGGTAAAGCATAGCCGGACGCCACCTTGAAGGACAAGTTCTTCATCGTCATATGTAGCTCACATTCTGTCTTCTCCGTGATACCATCCACGGGGTAGTGAGCCGCCGGCGCTTCAAGTTCAGAATGTTCTACATGCGTGGAACCCACGCTGCTTTTCCGCTGATTAGATGGGGCGGCTTCGATTTCAGGACTTTCTAGCTGCCGCTGAGATGCCCTTTCTAGCTGCTGCACCTTGCGTTCCAATGCTGATAACCGGTCTCTGTCCTCCTTCTTCTTTCTCTCACGGCTTCTATAATTATGAGCGTCTGCCGGAAAACCTTGTCCCCAATTAACTCCGGGTCCATAGCCTCGTACTCGTCCAACTTTTTCAGGATTCCCGAGTGCGAGTGACAGCTCGTCTTTCTCTCTGTCGACCACGTACAGTCCTCTTCGAACTAAATCAATTGCCTTCACAAGTTCTTTGGTTATATACTCAATTTTGTTCTTCCATCTTCCCGAGGAACAATCAGCCCTGTCACTGGGTCCAACCCTGCCCCATGCGCAAACAACCAAAACTTGGACCTTTCGGGCCAGTCCGCTGTCTGTGGAATGACCCCGTTATCAAGCAGTTTTGCTTCAAAGGCTTCCCACTTAGGCACGGCAGCCTTGTAGCCACCTGCCCCCAAAGTGTGGTGATATATCTTCTTCGCAGCATTTAACTTATTTTGTTCCGATCGGGACACAGCGGCCTCCGATTCTCTTTGCTTCACAAATGTCGGCCACTGGTCTTTTAACTTCACTGTGCTCCAGTGAATTCTGGAGTGAATTCTGGATCTTCTTCCTTCGCCTTTACATAAGTTTTCCACAAATTTTTCTTAGCGGTCCGGAATTGTTCGGCCATCTTGCTAAGAGTCCACTGCTTCATTTCTCCTTCCACGGCTTGTCTTTTACAACATCTGGCGGTAGGGTGACCTTTGTCAAGATCTTCTCCCAAAGCAACTCTTTTGTTTTGTCGTCGACATAAGTAGTTGCCTTGGTCTCGTCCTTCGGCTTATGCCATTCTTGAAATGTGATCGGTACCATGTCCCTAACGAGAACTCCGCATTGATTTATAAATTTACGGCGGCACTCGAAGGGTTCCAACGGTTCGCCACCAGCAGAAACTATGTCGATTATTATCTTCTGACCCTCCTTCATCGGCTTCGACGGGCCTCGTTTCGGCAGTTTTGACCCTTTCGACCCTTTAGATGCGGATGATTTGCTCGATCCGGAGGGCTAAAAGAAAAAAATGATTCGTTAATAACTGCAATACAACTCAAATAATACATGTACTGTCATCGATCAACAGAGGCATAATATACCTCGCCGGAGTTTGTTAAGGGAACTTCCTCCTCTCTACAAATTTCTTCTTCCTCAACTCCCTGACCGGACTCGTTTAGAAATTGGGAGGAGAATTCTTCATCACTTAAAAGATTTTCTTCACCTACAAGATGTTCTTGCCCTTTAGGCGCCCTTGCACGTCCTGCTATAATCTGAAACATTCTTATTTCTTTCTCCATGTCCCTAACGGCGACTTCCGGAATTCCTGCATCCATTTGCTCTTCACGCTCCTCGTCTCTGCCGGCGGCGTCCGGACAATTTGGATCCATAGCTCAATGTCCCTGCAATCAATTTTGTAAAAAAGAATATGAATCTTAAAATTTGCATCTTTGAAAATTTGAAAGCAAAATTATAGCAATTACTTAGCAAAATTACTTCTATTTACAATTACTTAGCAAAATTATAGCAATTACTTAGCAAAATTATAGCAAATTACTTAGCAAAATTATAGCAAATTACTTAGCAAAATTATAGCAATTACTTAGCAAATTACTTAGCAAAATTGTAACAATGCTAGCATTAGCAAAACCCTAATTTTTTAAAACAAACCTAAATTTGCTAAGTTTAATTGCTCACATATTTTTAACACTAGATTTTGCATTTTGCATAATTTCCTAACACTAACCTAACACTTCATATAATTTTGCATTTTGCATAATTTCCTAACACTAACCTAACACTTCATACAATTTTGCATTTTGCATAATTTACAAACAAACTAAAATTACAATTTTGCATTGTCCATAATTTACAAACTAACTATAATTTTGGAACAATTTTGGTACAATTTTAATATCCACTATTTTTCTAACCTAAAATTACACTAACCTATATTTACACTATACAAAATTCAACTAAACTAACACTAGATTTACAAACTAATCTACAAAATAACTAGCAAAATTAGGATAAAAAAATTAGAATAAAAAAAAACTAACCTTGCCGTGTGGTGGACGGCCGGATCTACGGCGGTGGAGGGCCGGCGAGTTCCTGCGGGCGCGTGGAGGGGCGCTACGCCGGCGACGGAGCACGGCGGGGCAGAGGTGGGGAAGGCGGGGCCGCGCCGGAGCACGGCCGGGCAGAGGTCGCGGCGGAGGTCGAGGCGCGGCGGGCTGGCGCGGCGATCGACGACGGCAGAGGAGGGGAGGGCGACGGGAGGGGGACGCTGGACGGGGCGGGGACGCGGAGGAGCACGACGCCGGGGCGTGGCTGGAGCGTGGCCGGAGCAGAGGTGGGGAGGGCGGGGCCGCGCTGGAGCACGGCCGGGCAGAGGTCGCGGCGGAGGTCGAGGCGCGGCGGGCTGGCGCGGCGATCGACGACGGCAGAGGAGGGGAGGGCGACGGGAGGGGGACGCTGGACGGGGCGGGGACGCGGAGGAGCACGACGCCGGAGCGTGGCCGGAGCGGCGTAGGGGCGTGGGCGGCGGCGGCAGGGGGAGAGGGCGGCGTCGATTTGAAGACTTGGGGAAATTTTTCAGAGGAACCGCCCTAAATTGCGCGCAACGGACCTTTCATCCCGGTTCCAGCCACGAACCGGGATGGAAGACTCTTTCATCCCGGTTGGTAACACCAACCGGGACCAAAGGTCTGTCTGGGCCGCGAAAAATTGCGCGCGAAGCCCAGCAGGCCTTTGGTCCCGGTTGGTGTTACCAACCGCGACCAAAGGCCTTTTCGACCTTTTTTCTTGTTTTCTTTTTGTAGTTTCTTTTTCTGTTTTCTTTTGTATACTTTGAATTGTTTTTTTTAGTTTGTTTTTCTAGTTTCTTTTTTCTTTTATATTTAATTTAAATGTTCCAATATTTATGAAAATCATACATTTTCTTATTTATTTTATATCTATTGATTTAATTACTGTTTTCTTTTTCTGTTTTCTTTTGTATACTTTGAATTGTTTTTTTAGTTTGTTTTTCTAGTTTCTTTTTTTTATGAAAATCAAATTCCCCACTCATTTTTTCAGATCTCGGCGGGATTAAATAAAGATGTATGTGTGATACTTTTGAATATTTGATCAATGATGTTTTTGTAAAGTGAGGACAATAATGTTCCCTGCTTTGAATTATTCTGCAATCCCCTTTTATGTGTACTTATTAGTTGCTATATTTAAAATGATAAATTGGATTTTTGACAAAAGTTTCAGAAACGCTGGTTAGTTGCTATATTTATGTGTACTTATTAGTTGCTATATTTAGTTGCTATATTTATGTGTACTTATTAGTTGCTATATTTAGTTGCTATATTTATGTGTACTTATTAGTTGCTATATTTACGGGGTAGCGGAGAGCAATATTTCTGAGGACACGAGTCGTGACCGCGAAGCCCGCCTTTAGTCCCGGTTGGTGTTACCAGCCGGGACTAAAGAAGCACACGGATCGTGTGTTTCTTTCAATCGCTTGTGAGCCGTTGGATCAGGGGTGGACACGTGTGACTGACACGAGTCATGACCGCGAAGCCCGCCTTTAGTCCCGGTTGGTGTTACCAGCCGGGACTAAAGAAGCACACGGATCGTGTGTTTCCTTCAAGCGCTTGTGAGCCGTTGGATCAGGGGTGTGTTTCTTTTGAGGGCTTGTGAGCTGTTGGATCAGCACTCCCACCACCACCACCACTCCCACCTCATCCACAGGTACACTTTCTAATCGCCTATAAATAGCGGCGTCCCTGCAGCGAACGGCACACAACGAGCGTCTACCTTCGCCACCGAATCCAATGGCTGGATTTAGCCTACCTGCTGGCATGTTCCCTGGCATTATTGTGTTCGTCCTTGTTCACCGGCCAGCCATTGGAGCCACCTCCTGTAGGTCGGTGAACAATGACAACACAACGACGCTGTTGGAAACACAAGCCCTCAGGTAGGTTGAATCCAGCCACTGGATTAGGGTGACGCAATGATGAATTGCCGAGGAGGTGGGAGTGGTGGTGGTGGAAGTGGTAGCCATGCCCCTCGGTCCGATCCAAGCAGCGGCAAGGCGCTCTGATGATCTGCGACATTCCCAACACTTTTTGGGACGGTCGTAGATCATCAGAGACGTCTTGCCGCTGTGGATCGAAGGTCGATTTGCTGCTCATGACGACTTTAATGCTTGCTACTAGGGCCTGCTCACGACGACATTCCCAACACTTTTTGGAACACTTTAATGCTTGCTACTAGGGCCCGAGTGGCATGATTTCAGTACTTTTGTATTGTGTTGATGCACTTTTGTAAAGGTTTAATACATTACTACACATCACATAAAGGTTTAACCATGGAGCATCTTCACATAGAAAACCTGAGCCCAACGTTGGGCTGTATGACGGGGAAACCTTGTGCATTTGATAAAAGGTTTAATACATTATTACACATCACCAACAACATCCCTATCTAGTGTTCACTTTTTTCTTCGTGTGTGTCCCTTTCTTCTGATTGCGCCGTAGCCATGGACAATCTTCATCATTTAACACGATGCTTGGGTCAGTTTTCACTTTGAAGGGCGGAATTTCATGAAACTTATTGTAATCTTCTGACATGTCTGTCTTGTCCTCCACTCCCACGATGTTTCTTTTCCCTGAAAGAACTATGTGGCGCTTTGGCTGATCGTATGATGTATCAGCTTGCTTATCTTTTCTTTTTTTCGGTCTGGAAGACATGTCCTTGACATAGAAAACCTGAGCCACGTCTTTGGCTAGGACAAATGGTTCGGTTTCGTACCCAAGATTCTTGAGATCCACTGTAGTCATTCCGTACTGCGGGTCTACGTTTACCCCGCCTTGCAGGTTGAACCATTTGCACCGGAACAAAGGTACCTTGAAAGAAGGTCCATAGTCAAGTTCCCATATCTGCTCTATGTAACCATAATATGTGTCCTTTTTCCCATTGTTGTTTGCTGCATCAAAGCGGACACCACTGTTTTGGTTGGTGCTCTTTTTATCTTGGTCGGCCGTGTAAAATGTATTCCCATTGATCTCGTACCCTTGATAAGTCAATATAGTCGAAGATGGTGCTCTGGCCAACAAGTATAGCTGTTCTTCAACAGTGTTGTCATTAATGAGATGTGCATGCAACCACCCGCAGAAAGACTTCACGTGTTCTTTTTCAATGCATTCTTCAGCCATTAATGAGCGTAAAGTATTCTTGTGTTCCTCGATATACGGAGCCACCAAGCTCGAATTATGTAGAACTGTGTAGTGTGCTTGATTGAAAGAATCCCAGTCGGTACACCAGAACGCTTTCTTTCCTAGCGTTCCTTTTCCACTCAGTCTCCCCTCATGGCGCGATTGAGGACACCGATCGGGTTAAGGTCAGGAATAAAGTCAACACAAAACTCAATGACCTCCTCTGTTCCATAACCCTTGGAGATGCTTCCTTCAGGCCTAGCACGGTTATGAACGTATTTCTTTAAGACTCCCATGAACCTCTCAAAGGGGAACATGTTGTGTAGAAATACAGGACCGAGAACTTGAATCTCTTCGACTAGGTGAACTATGAGGTGCGTCATAATATTGAAGAAGGATGGTGGGAACACCAACTCGAAGCTGACAAGACATTGGACAACATCTTTCTGTAAAGTTCCTAGAGTTAATGGATTGATCACCTTCTGAGAAATTGCATTGAGGAATGAACATAGCTTCACAATGGGTACTCGAACATTTTCCGGTAGAAGCCCCCTCAATGCAACCGGCAGTAATTGTGTCATAATCACGTGGCAGTCATGAGACTTTAGGTTTTGGAACTTTTTCTCTGCCATGTTTATTATTCCCTTTATATTCGACGAGAAGCCGGACGGGACCTTGATACTGCTCAGGACTTCAAAAAAGATCTCCTTCTCTTCTCTGGTAAGAGCGTAGCTGGCAGGACCTTGATACTTCTCTGGATTAAGGTGGTCGTCTTTCGTCTTCTCGTGCATATGTTGATGGTTCAGTCTTGCATCCGGTGTATCTTTCGTCTTCCCATACACGCCCAAGAAGCTTAGCAGGTTCACGCAAAGATTTTTCGTCACGTGCATCACGTCGATTGCAGAGCGAACCTCTAGGATTTTCCAATAGGGTAGCTCCCAAAATATAGAGCACTTCTTCCACATGGGTACGTGTCCGTCAGCGTCATTCGGAACAGATAGACTGCCAGGACCTTTTCCAAAGATTACTTCTAAATCCTTCACCATGTCATATATAACATCACCATCAGGACAGGTAGGCTTCGGCCGGTTATCTGCCTCACCTTTGAAATGCTTGCCTTCCTTTCTTACGGGATGCTGAGGTGGAAGAAATCGACGATGACCCGGGTACACATTCTTGTTACCTACATATATACTTTCAGTCTTATCTAAACAGTGCGTGCATGCATTGTATCCCTTGTTTGACTGTCCTGAAATGTTACTAAGAGCAGGCCAATCATTGATGGTTACAAACAACAACGCTCGTAGGTCAAATGACTCTGTTTGTGCTCATCCCACACACGTACCCCTTCATCACGCCACAACTCTAAAAGTTCTTCAACCAATGGCCTCAGGTACACATCAATGTCGTTGCCGGGTTGCTTCGGACCTTGGATGAGCACTGGCATCATAATGAACTTCCGCTTCATGCACAACCAAGGAGGAAGGTTATAGATACATAGAGTCACAGGCCAGGTGCTATGACTGGAGCTCTGTTCCCCGAAAGGATTAAAGCCATCTGTACTTAGACCAAATCTTAAGTTCCTAGCGTCATCTGCAAACGTCGGGAACACCCTGTCGATTTTTCGCCACTGCGACCCATCAGCGGGGTGTCTCAGCATCAGGTCTTTCTTTCGGTCTTCTTTGTGCCATCGTAACAACTTTGCGTGCTCTTTATTTTGGAACAGACGTTTCAACCGTGGTATTATCGGAGCATACCACATCACCTTGGCAGGAATCCTCTTCCTGGGGCACGGCTCGCCCTCAACCTCACCAGGGTCATCTCGCCTGATCTTATACCGCAAGGCACCGCATATCGGGCATGCATTCAAATTCTCGTACTTCTCACCGCGATAGAGGATGCAGTCATTTATGCATGCATGTATCTTCTGCACCTCTAATCCTAGAGGACAGACAACCTTCTTGGCTTCATACGTGCTGGAGGGCAATTCGTTATCCCTTGGAAGCAACTTCTTAAATATTTTCAGCAAATTTTCAAATGACTTGTCAGTAGTACCACTCTCTGCCTTCCATTGTAGCAATTCCAGGGTGGTACCAAGCTTTTTATGGCCATCTTCGCAAGTTGGGTACAACAATTTTTTGTGATCCTTTAACATGCTCTCCAACTTCAACCTCTCGTTTTCACTTCCGCTCTTTATTTGTGCATCAAGAATGGCCCGACCAAAATCATCATCGGGCTCATCAACAATGGGCTCTTCTTCAGCTTCGTCTTCCCCCATTGTAGTATCACCGTCTGCAGTGAACGTAGGATAGGTGTCATTATCCTCTTCTTCTTCATTTTCTTCCATCATAACCCCTCTTTCTCCGTGCTTGGTCCAACAATTATAACCAGACATGAAACCATGCTCAATCAGGTGGACGTGAATGGTTCTTGACGTAGAGTAATTCTGCGTATTCTTGCAGTCTCTACATGGACAAGGAATATAACCACTCGACGGCTTGTTTTCATTAGCCACACGGAGAAAACTATGCATGCCATTGATAAACTCGAGACTGCGTCGGTCACTGTACATCCATTGCCGGCTCATCTGCATTATATAAATATATCAAAAACCATTACACTACATCATGAATATATAATACTGACCAAATTAATTAATACAACTTCATCACATTAAAACCAAAGTAGAGTACTGCCCAAATGTAATACATTGTTCTAATGAAACATACATTAATTGAAACTAACATACAACTATCTAAAGAATTTAAATCCAACAACAAATGCGATCAAAATCGCAACTAAGGTAACTATTGAACCAACAGCATAATGATACCAAGCCTCTTGACTAATGACATATTTTCTAATCTTTTTAAGCTTGACGCGCATTGCATCCATCTTCCTCTCGTAAGCAGCGACGACGTCGGCAAGCTCGACCCCGTGAGCATCAACGATGTCGGCAATCTTCAAGTCCAATACCATCTTCTCTTCCAGGCATTGGAGACGAAGATCTTCACTTATCTTCAATTTTGCTTTTAAATCGTTGTTTTCTTTTTCTAAAAACTCGACAATAGGGTCGGCTGGAATTTCCGGTTCAACTACCTCCTAAATAGAAATATATCTATGTCAAGTTGGTCGGCATGATTGTCATAAACACGAAACGAAACAAATAGTTATAAAAATATACCACATCCGAATCATAGACCGGACGAGGGCCGACGGGGACGGATATCAAAACCATGACACTATACATATAAAAAAACATAAGAAAATTATACAAGAAATAACTATGCATTTAAATGATACAATTAATTTTTCTTAAAATAAAAGATAAAAAAAGAGGCTCACCGAGGTGGTGTCGGTGACGGAGCGGCGCGGGCGATCGACGGCGGTGAGGAAGGGGACGGGACGACACTATATAAAACCACAAATTATACTTTAATTTGAGATCAAAATGCATAT
This sequence comes from Poa pratensis, assembly GCA_947311845.1. Taxonomy (NCBI): domain Eukaryota; kingdom Viridiplantae; phylum Streptophyta; class Magnoliopsida; order Poales; family Poaceae; genus Poa; species Poa pratensis. Next base: position 3,262,051 of record CAMZMU010000089.1, read on the forward strand.
AAAATAAATGAAATCCCTAACTTGGGCATTTCATCAAACACCTTGCAAGCACTACAAAAATCAAACTAGATAAACTTGCACGAAAATGAGCTAAACTTGAAACGCCGGAGGAAAGGATGATGTTGCTAACCCTTGAATAGATGGGGTGCTTTCAATCCTCACAAATGGTGCAAAAAAATGGGATTAACTTGAGTGAGGGAGAGGAAATGGAGGAGAAATGAGTGATGAACCCGAGCTCAAAATGCTGGTGGAGCTCGGGTGGAAGATGATATATGCAGGGATGACCCTTTGGTCGCGGTTTGTAACACGAACCGGGACCAAAGGGGCAGGGACCCTTTGGTCCCGGTTCGTGTTACAAACCGGGACCAAAAGTCCACAACGAACCGGGACCAATGCTCCCTGTCGCCAGTGCAAATCGAACTGGGACCAATGGACCCTTTAGTCGCGGTTTGTAATCTGTCCGGGACAAAAGGCAGAAATGGAAGGGCTATTTTCTACTAGTGTCAGTAACTGAGTTAGTGCTAGCTACTTAGGCAGGTTACCATGAGAGAGTAAAAACAGATAAAATTAATAACATCTCTCTGACTTTGATTTTGACGGCATACAACATGTTATTGATAAAAAAGGAATTAATATTTATATTGTTTGTTCAAACGGTGTCACGATTATTTTTCATTACTTTTTACCAACACAATAATATACAAAATAAAGGATAAAGTTACAACTTCAAGAATTTAGCCATGTCTAAAACATTGTGTATTTTGGAATAAATAGGGTAAATGGAAGGAACAAAGGTTTGCATAAGAGTAAACAAAAACACTTTTGAGATACTAAAGATGATGCCCTCGTATTTGCGACGGTCACCCTGCTAGTTGTGTTTGAATTGGAGTTGATTAGCTCCGTGACCATGCTAGTCGTAGCTGGTTCTGTGTATGTTTGCTTAACGTGTCCTAGCAGTGCATGTTGAGATACATGCATGTTTGTGTACATGCCGGTTTAGATAGGAAATCCGAGTAGGTTTAGGTTTGTGAGGTCGTGTATATATATACACGTGCATGCTGCTTGTAACCAGCCCTGTGATTTGTGAAGAAGAGAAATAAAGAACAAATAGAGGCACAAGACGTGTATGTGATCCTTGTGCTAAATCCAACAGCGAAGAGGGGTTGGAGGTGGGCAGGGAGGGGGTGGCAGTCGAGGTTGAAGCGGAATCTGTCGACAAGAAGAACGGAATGGACATTTTTTAGCAGGCACATTATTACTCAGTCTCAGATCAACAACTAACAATTGTTTGTATTGTTTGGCAGTGAAACTCTATATGCATTCTGGGCTAACAACTCTTCCCTGCACAATTGAGTTTAACTTTGATGTGATTACATCCACATTTGCTTTCATCTGTTTATTGCTTGGATGCTGACGTTGAATGCTACAAGTTTCTGTATTTATTAATTAGTCAGGTTCCAGCCGGTTGGAACCAATGTGGTTCCATCTAGCAGAAATTATGAGTAGAATCAACGTCATCTCTTGTCCTTCCTCAACGAGTTACACGATGGGCGCGCCCACCCCACTAACATCAACCAAGTGTACCTCATCCTGCTGACGAAGAAAGATGCTGGCTTCCACCCTATCGCTTCGCATGGAGAAGAAGAAACTCGTCCGAGGATCCGGAATCAAAACATCCACAGAGTTTGTAAAACCTAAGAACAAGGACATGGGAACGCATCTGACTCATTTTTAGACTACCAGTTAATTGGAGTAGTAAAAGGACCATGATCAATCAAGTTGTAGATAGCTTGATAATAGGTGACACGGGAATGCATCTGACTCATTTTGCGACCACCAATTAATTGGACTAGTACAAGCACCATGATTAATGAAGTTGTAGATTGATAGGTGCCATGGGAATGCATCTGACTCATTTTGAGATGAGATCATCAACTATTTGTCCTCGTATGGCATGCAGCATGCATGAATGCTGTCGCCCGCTGAGCCACTCGCTAGACTTGTTGCTAGCACTTCAGACAGAGTTACTAAGATTAATTAGCATCTATCATGCATTTTGATAACATATGCTTTTAGTTTTTAAAATTACTTAACGTTTTAAAGTATTGTGTTATTATTTCATATTTAGTTGTTCCCTATTACGTTTTAAAGTAATGTGTTCACCCTTTTCGCGACTTTTCTTCATATGCACTAGATGTGTTCGGTGAAATCTCTGTTAGAGCGATGCCACTTGAGTTCACACAAGACAAACATGATGTGAGGTGCCCAAGCCACACTTAAGCTTCCTCCTCTTTGTTTCCAAGTGTCCTAAAAGGTTAGCAACTATTTTCTCGTTTAGACCGCGCGGTACTAATTTTAGCATCGTGATTGCGTTTGATATATAGTTCTATGATGCAGATGAGCCATCCATGGATGTACGGTGACCGACGCTCTGCCGCTTACAGAGAAGGTATGCGTTCTTTTCGCCTTGTGGCCGAGGCGAACAAGCGGCGGGATGGCTTTATGATTTGTCCATGTGTTGAATTTCGGAATGAGAAGGATCACACTTCCTCAAGAGTCATTCAGAGCCACCTGCTTCGGTCCGGTTTCATGTCCGGCTATAATGTTTGGACCAAGCACGGAGAAAGAGGGGTTATGATGGAAGACGGCGATGAAGAAGAGAACGATGATGACAACTACCGATCTATGTTCCCTGAATACGCTGATACCGCAATGGAAGACAATAAAGAAGAAGGGGGTGAAGAACGGGCACCAGATGTGCCCGCTGATGATCTTGGTCGGGTCATTTCTGATGCAAGGCGAGGCTGCGACACAGAAAAGGAGAGGTTGCAGTTCGAGCAGATGTTACAGGACCACAACAAATTGTTGTACCCAACTTGTGAAGATGGCCAGAAGAAGCTGGGTAGCATACTGGAATTGCTGAAGTGGAAGGCAGAGACCGGTGTGACTGACTCGGCATTTGAAAAGTTGCTGGTACTAATGAAGAAGATGCTTCCAAGAAAGAACGAATTGCCCGTCAGCACGTACGAAGCAAAGAAGCTTGTCTGCCCTCTAGGATTAGACGTGTAGAAGATACATGCATGCCCTAATGACTGCATCCTCTACCGCGGTGAGAAGTACGAGAATATGGATAAATGCCCGGTATGCACTGCATTACGGTATAAGATCAGAAAAGATGACCCTGGTGATATTGAGGGCGAGCCACCCAGGAAGAGGGTTCCTGCCAAGGTGATGTGGTATGCTCCTATAATACCACGGTTGAAACGTTTGTTCGGAAACAAAGAGCATGCCAAGTTGTTGCGAAGGCACATGGAAGACCGTAAGAAACACGGGATGTTGAGGCACCCTGCTGATGGTCGGCAGTGGAGAAAAATCGAGAGAGACTTCCGGACTTTGCAGGTGACGCAAGGAACTTATGGTTTGGTCTAAGTACAGATGGCATGAATTTTTTTGGGGATCAGAGCTGCAGTCACAGCACCTGGCACGTGACTCTATCTATCTACAACCTTGCTCCTTGGTTGTGCATGAAGCGGAAGTTCATTATGATGCCAGTGCTCATCCAAGGCCCGAAGCAACCCGGCAACGACATTGATGTGTACCTAAGGCCATTAGTTCATGAACTTTTGCAGTTGTGGGCCGAACCAGGTGTTCGTGTTTGGGATGAGCACAAACAGGAGGAATTTGACCTACAAGCGTTGTTGTTCGTAACCATCAATGATTGGCCTACTCTTAGTAACATTTCAGGACATACGAACAAAGGATACAATGCATGCACGCACTGTTTAGATGAGACTGAAAGTATATATCTGGATAAATGTAGGAAGAATGTGTACCCGTACAATCGTCTTTTTTTCCGCCCAGGCATCACTTAAGGAAAAAAGGCAAGCATTTCAATGGCAAGGCAGAAACCAGGACGAAGCCTATCCCCCGTACTGGTTCTGATGTATTTGGTATGGTCAAGGATTTAAATGTAATCTTTGGAAAGGGTCCTGGCAGACAACCTGTTCCGAATGACGTTGACGGACACGCACCCATGTGGAAGAAGAAATCTATATTTTGGGAGCCACCCTCTTGGGAAGTCCATGAGGTCCGCTCTGCAATCGACGTGATGCACTTGACGAAGAATCTTTGCGTGAATATTCTAGGCTTCCTGGGCTTGTATGGAAAGTCAAAAGATACACCGGAAGCACGGGAGGACCAGCAACGTCATAAAGGATGAGACGGCATGTATCCAGGGCAGTTTCAAGGGCCTGCCAGCTACGCTCTTATCAAAGAAGAGAAAGAAATCTTTTTTGAAATCCTTTTCAGTATCAAGGTCCCGTCTGGCTTCTCGTCGAATATAAAGGGAATAGTAAATATGATAGAGAAAAAATTCCAAAACCTAAAGTCTCATGACTGCCACGTGCTTATGACGCAATTGCTTCCGGTTGCATTGAAGGGAATTCTACTGGAAAATGTTCGACTAACCATTGTGAAGGTATGTGCATTCCTCAATGCAATTTCTCAGAAGGTAATCGATCCAGAAAGTCTATCAGGGTTACAGATTGATGTGGTCCAATTTCTGGTCAGCTTCGAGTTGTTGTTCCCGCCGTCCTTCTTCAATATTATGACGCACCTCCTACTTCACCTAGTCGAAGAGATTAGAATTCTCGCTCCTGTGTTTCTACACAATATGTTCCCCTTCGAGAGGTTCATGGGAGTCTTAAAGAAATATGTTCATAACCGTGCTAGGCCAGAAGGAAGCATCTCCAATGGCTATGGAACAGAGGAGGTCATTGAGTTTTGTGTTGACTTTCTTCCTGACCTTAAGCCGATTGGTGTTCCTGAATCTCGGTATGAGGGGAGGCTGACTGGAAAAGGCACACTAGGAAGGAAAGCAACGGTATGTAGGGACAGGGATTCTTTCACTCAAGCACACTACACAGTTCTACACAACTCCACCATGTTGGCTCCGTATATCGAGAAACACAAGAATATTCTACGCTCCGAAAACCCGGGGAAGGCTGACTTCTGGATTAAAGGGAAACACGAGGCGACTTTCTGCAGTTGGTTGCAGACACATCTCATGAATAACACCACTGTTGGAGATCAGCTGTACTTGTTGGCCAGGTCATATGTACTTTCCAAGGGTACGAGATAAATGGGAATACATTTTACACGATCGCCCAAGATAAAAAGAGCACCAACCAAAACAGTGGTGTCCGCTTTGATGCAACAGACGACAATGGGCAGAAGGACACATATTATGGGTACATAGAAGAGATATGGGAACTTGACCATGGACCTACTTTTAAGGTCCCTTTGTTTCAGTGCAAATGGGTCCAGCTGAAAGACGGGGTAAAGGTAGACCCGCGGTACGGAATGACAACAGTGGATCCCAAAAATCTTGCGTACATGGACGAACCATTCGTCCTAGCCAACGATGTGGCTCAGGTTTTCTATGTAAAGGACATGTCTATCAAACCGAGAAAAAGAAATCAGCAAAAGAATACATCGTCCGATGAGCCAAAGCGCCACATAGTTCTTTCAGGGAAAATAAACATCATGGGAGTAGATGACAAGACAGACATGTCAGTAGATTATAATAAGTTTCATGAAATTCCGCCCTTCACAGTGAAAAATGACCCAAGCATCCTGTTAAATGATGAAGATTCTCCATGACTACGGCGCAGAAGAAAACAGAAACAATAGATAGTGGTGTTGGTGATGTGTAATAATCTATTAAACCTTTTATATAATGCATTCTATGTAATGTATTAAACCTTTATGTCAGGAGCATGTGTAATAATAATGGATGTGTATTTCCAATGGAGTACTAAATTAATAATGATCTCCCCTTTTTCAAGAAGCTTCAAATCAGCTGCAGTTTTACCAACACAATCTCTGCATTCTCCAAAATCTTTAGCATTTCCAAGTGATGCAGAAAGCACCACAATCCGGATGTTACTGCCATTCTCCAAGATTTCTGCATCCGGATGAACTGACTCTCAATTGGCAGTTGTTGATTCATAAGGGAGAGGTAGTATTGCAATTCACTGTGGCCAGTTAAGATTATTCCCTCTCCGTGTGTATCATACTTAGGAACAGGTAGTATTGCATTAGCAGCTTTCGCCGTCTCCTCCCTAGTGTGCACAAACATAAGTACTTGATGGTTTTGGATTAGTTATTCATATTCAAAAAACTTTTCATGTTGAAAGTTTAGTGAGATTCAAAAATATGCAAAAAAATTAGTTAATCCATTTTTTAATTGAAAATGGCAAAATTGTTAATAGTTTGTAGAGTTAGAATATTTATTTTATAAAACAGAAAATGGATTTGGAATAATTATTCAAATTCAAGCACTTTTCATGTTGAAAGTTTAGTGAGATTCAAAAATATGCAAAAAATGTTAGTTAATCCATATTTTAATTGAAAATGACAAAATTGTTAATAGTTTGTAGAGTTAGAATAATTATTTTATAAAACAAAAAATGGATTTGGTATACTTATTCAAATTCAAGCACTTTTCATGTTAAAAGTTTTCTCAAATTCATAAGTATGCAAAAATCGTTTCATTCAAATTTTCAAATATTTAAAATTGTGCTAGATTTCAAAAAAAAAGTAAAAACGGTACAGCGCGCGCTATATTTGGCCCAGCCCGCGCAATTTTTGGGCCTTTTGTCCAGGCCCATCTCACCAGCCGGGACTAAAGCCCGTGCTGCGCGGGAACGCGAAAAGCCCTCCCCACCCCTTTAGTCCCGGTGCGTGGCACCAGCCGGGACTAAAGACCCCCCTTTAGTCCCGGTTTGAGCCACGTGCCGGGACTAAAGGGGTGGGGGCTATATATTCGCGGGCGGTTCCACGAGCCACGACACAAAGGAGGCCACTTAGGACCAGACGCCGCCAGGCTGCCGAAATTTTTGCGCCTCCGCCCCGCCGACGTATCCACCGCCGGCCGCCACCGCCCCGCGCCACAGCCCCGCCCCGGCAGAGAAGGACACGCGTGCTGGGACGGCTGAAATCGACGCCGCCGTGTGTTTCTTCCCCAACTCTGGCCGCCGCCTCGTCGAGCTCGATTCGCTCCACTCCGACCACCCCCGACCTCGCCGAGCCCTCCATTGAATTTGTGGTGAGCTCACGGACCTGTAGGACCCTTCCCTAGTCCTCCCCGTGCCCTGGTTCATCGTGGCTGTAGTCGCCACCGTCCGCCGCCGCAGATGTGGTCGCCGCCGGCGACTCCGGTGACCATTTGGTCACTGGCGTCGCCCGTTCTGCTCCCCGAGATGACCTCTAGCGCACACGCGTGGCCCAGGCCCGCCCGCCTGCTCCTCTGCTCGAGCGTGAGCTCGGCAGAGCTTGGCATGGCCGCGGCCGGTGACGTCACCTGTTGACGTCATCGCGGGCCCCGCTCGTCAATTTTTATCTTTTTCGTAAAGATTTTCATAAATAATAAATCCCTGACAGGTGTGTCCCTCTGTCAGATTTTTAATAATTACAGAAAAGGCTGAAATTTGTGAAATTCATATCTTTGGTTCTGTAAATCAGAATAATGCAAATAATATATCAAAATTTGCAAAAAATTGAAATCTTTACAACTATTGCATCTCCATGCATGATTACTCAACTTGCAACTTCCCTTCTCTGTTAATTAGGGTTTTTTGTGTGAAAATTAATTAGGTGCAAATATTGTGTGCAAATTTGCAAATAGAAAATAAGAAAAATTGTGTGCAAATTTTATGTAGCAAATTTGTGTGCATTTTAAAATTTTATGTAGCAAATATTTTAGGGCGCAAATTTTTGTGGTTAAAATAGGAAATATTTGTGTTGCCAATATTTTAGGGTATTTTTAGTTGCATAGAATATTGCTATGTTAAAAAATAGAGTAAAAAAAAATAGAGTACCAGTTTTTTGCATTTTTAGTTGCATAGAATATTTCTATGTTCAAAAATAGAGTACAATTTTGGTTGCATAGAATATTGCATTTTTAGTTGTGTATTTTAGTGCAAATATTGCTATGTTCAAATATTGATAGAGATAGAGATAATATTATGCATTTTGAAATAATATTGTGTGCATTTTGCAGAAACTATGGATCCACCTAGTCCAATCCAAAGAGACCTAACACAGGAAGAAATTCACGAGAATATAATCCACGACGCCCCAGGTGCTGATCCAGCCGAATCTCCGTCATCGTATCTGAACCCCTCCGGGGATGGAATGGAGGTCGACCGAAGTGAGGATGAAGCCGACGGCTCCGATGATGGAGAAGGCGATAGCTCCGATGATGGAGAAGACGGTGGACCCTTAACAAAGTCCGGCGAGGTATATATATGAAGTTCGGCGATCAGTAGATGCATTACTTGAGTTGTATATATATAAATTGACGAATGTTTCTTCTCTTAGGCCTCCACATCGAGCAAATCTTCCAAACGAGGCCCGACCAAAAAGTTGGCCCCATCTACGCATTATACATATGAGGTCATATCCCCTACGGGCGAACCGAAGGAACCCAAGAAGGCTGCCGATGTATTTAAAAAACAATGCGGAGTTCTGGTTAGGGATCACGTCCCGATCACCGTTCGAGACTGGCATAAGCGCAAAGGGGCGAATGATAGTGAGTATGTCACCGAAAGGTACAAAGAGGGTCTTTGGAATGACCTCATGGCACATTTCACCCTGCCAGAATTTGAGGATCCCGCCGACACTACAAAATTGAGGGCGAAAGTCAAGCAGTGGACTCTTAAGAAGATGGCCGAACTATTCCGGGTGTGGAAGAAAAGATTATGACAAGACTATCTGAAGAAGAAGACTGCTCCAGTATTCGAAGGCTATCTAGCGAAACAGGCGAATCATTGGAACGTATTTAAGGAGTACAAGGAGTCACAAGATGCCAAGGAGATGTTAACACTACTAGGAAAAGGGTTATAGGGAGGTTGGCATTCTGTGGCGCACCCTTAATTGGTGCGCCACAAAATTATTTCTATGGCGCATGGATGCTGGTGCGCCACAGAAATATTTGCCTTTCTGTGGCGCATCTTTTGCCCATGCGTCACAGAAAGTCACATTTCTGTGGTGCACCTGACCATGTGCGCCACAGAAATTAGACAGAAAGGGGAATTCGGGAGAAGAAGATAGACATAGTGATCTTGATGGCTTGGTTTTGGGGCTTAAGGAAAAAATCTCATCAACTGGTGCTCTCTCATGTAGCTTCCTTGTTTTTGATCCGCGCATTTAGCTTCTTGTTCACTTGCAAAGCGGTTAGGAGAAAATTTCATTTAGAAAAAAAGTGTTGAGCACCGCATGCACTATTCATGCAAAAACATTCACATGAGTGTTTCGAGCGGGAGGAGTGCATGATATTTTCTAAGTTTTTTTTTTGAAGTTTTCCTCATGTTCTTAATAGTTGTAATTAATGGATCGTGAAAACTATTTTTTTTACCATTTCTTTTGTTGAGTACACTGTATTTTTTCTTTAATAATTTGAGACTTTAATATTTTTCCCCGGCTAACCTTAATTCCTGGTCCATCATTGATCTCAATGAACTGGTATTTTTTCATAGTAAAATAAATCGATAGTATTCATTAATCATTTGTATGTGTACATAAATAGAGATTGGATGACCCAGAAACATACAAGCCAAATTCTACCACGTACATCCAACGGTACCAGAAATCGTGTGCGAGCTCTCGCATGAGGCGCACCGCGACCAAGTCAACTCCTCCTTCATCGGCGGGTCCCACCCACCTTCTCCCCTCCCCACTTCCTCTCCCTCCCCGACGGCGACGGTGGCCAGCCGTGCCGGAAACTTAACTTTTGGGGGGGGGGGGGGGGGGGGGGGTGGTCGCCAGCACCAGGAAAGAGGGTGGGGTTTAGAGGGATGCCCGGGGGCGGCGGACCGGCGAAGGAGGAGATCGGGGGCAGGGCGGCGAGGCAACGCGGCAGCGCGCTGCCACGGGTGGGGTAGATGGCGGTTAGGCCGACGGTGGCTGGCGGGCGCTGTGGCGGCGGGTCGTTTTCCTCTCCGGCGGTGGAATCTAAGGAAGATCCGTGCGAGGGCTCGTACGTGCGAAAACTAGTGTCCCCAGAAATATCGAGGGAGAAAGATTCTTACGTGTACATGGTGAGAGCAAGAGCAGCCCAGTAACCATGTATGAACCGTCTAAACTAGTACTACTAGCTCAGACAACCGCTACGTGTCCCCCTGCTAACACACCTAATCGTGTCTAGGATTACGGCGCAAGATAACAGTAGAGCCAACTAATACCGTTTGGGAACATGCCACATGATCTCGATATACATCTCAATTGCCATGGATTTGCAAGGAAGAACAGGTCCGTTCATGGCGACCGTCATGTCGATCGACAATCAAAGAAAGCATGGTGAATACCGGCGACAATTGGCGCATCGAGTGGCGCAGGGCGAGGAGGAAACTCGAGACAACAGAGTCATCAAGGCGAGGAGGAGACTGCCGGCGGAGAGACGCTAATACCGGCGGCGGTGCTGAAACGAGGAGCAAACGGCACGCCAAGAAATTTTATGAGTACTGAGTTACGCGGTGAGAGCACAGAGCGCGGTGAAGCAAATATCCTTATTCCTTTCAGAATATAGGATATGCTATTATTTCTTTTTAATCCCTCCGTTCCATAATGTAAGATGTTTTACGTGTTACACATGCATGTCTAAATTTATATTAAAAGGAATGGACACATGCACTTAAACGTTTCTAGATACATGTGTGTGCATGTGCATGTGGAAAAAGACTAAACCATCTTATATAAAACGGAGGGAATACACACATTTAGGCTATGTGTGTCCTTTCCATAGACACTCTCACGCATATCGAGATGTTAATTCGGCTCGTCCTTGTACGAAAAATAATCTAGGTCTTACCGAGTATGATAGTTAATCGGAAGCACAAACCGATTCCTGGTCGAAGTCGGCTGGCCCGCCCGTCTTAATCCCAGTAGCGTTTTACACAACAAAGAACAACGGAGCTCAATCGCCTTCGCGGATCAGATCAATCAGCTAGCCTCCTCGTCCACGAACAGAAACACAAACATGATGTCAGCGTCCAAACACCGACGACAAAACCCATGCAGCGCGGATGCGGCCGAGTGGAGGCTGCCGGCGGATCTACTGGTCGAGATCGTCGCGCGCTCCGACACCCGCACTCTCATCCGCGGAGCCGCAGTCTGCAAGCACCTCCGCCGCGACCTTCTCAGTCCGTCCTTCATCCGCCGTGTCACCCAACGAGCAGGAGGCATAGTGCCTCATTGCATCCTCGCCTACCTCAACACCTACGACGACAATTTCGGCCCGCCACCACCTGTCTCTTTGCTGCACCCGGCCACGCCCGCCGCCATGTCGTTTACGGACGACCATCTCTCCCCTTACATGTCGCGCTTCGCGGATGACCTCCTCAGTGAGTACTGTCCCGTGACGTCCCGCGGCGGCCTCGTCCTCCTCCGTCGCCGCCAGGTTAGCGACAAGCTCTCTAACTTATGCCTGTACGACCCAATCACGGGCCATCGTACATTCCTCTCTAACCCACCAGGCATGGTGCATACCGGCGGGTGTTTTGATAATTGCATCTTGCTCTCCGCCGCGGATGGTATCGGTTGCTCCTTGTTGCTATTCATCCCTTATATTGGCGCAATGCCCGACGGCACCTATACAAGCACCATTGAAATCAGGACCACCACGTCAACGTCTGGGACCTGGGCACCTACTGGCACGAGGCAAAATATTATGGAATTCCCTTTCCTGTGGAAGCTCGCAAGGAACAGAGACGCCGTCGTCCTCCATGGTGGTGTCATACACTGGTTGGTGCGAGACCTTGGTGAGATTGTTTCCATCAATGTCCGCACGACCGAGCGAGGAACAATTAAGCTACCCGACCCTGTCATAGACTTCAAAGGACGACTCCACTTAGGATCATACTACTCACATGATGGTCAGAAGCTACTAAGACTACTGGCCGTTAAAGGGTTCACGATCAGGGTGTGGCATCGACTCCAGGGAGGAGATTGGGCGTCAGAGCCGATAATTATCGACACAGAGGAGAAGCTCCGATCCCTAGACCCCGACATCCCTCCTGGCCGGCATCTGCCTATTGAGTTTGAGTGGTCCGGTGAGAGGACCAATACTGTGCTGCTACATGTAAAGATATATTCTCGTAAATTTCAGACAGGTTATCGTGCTCTGCTCGTCACCCTTGACTTGGAGACGCAAGAGATGCGCCGACGGCATCACACAACTTCCCGGTCCGTGCTCTTAGAGATCGATCTCCCAGGTCGGCTACGAGCCATGAAAATATTTCCATAGATAGGTCGCAGTATATATATCCTGGTTACATGTCTTATTAAGCTTCACATGGTCAGCACTGTATGACACATGCAACAATCGGTTAGACTCAATTTGTTTAAATGAGAGCGTCTATTTCTCGCTTGGCTCGACAATACTTATTGTGCAGTTGCGTTTACTTACACTTATTTTATAGTTAGCTCATTGCAATGCCAATATGGCCGCACGATCATCGACCGATCTCCATGGATATGCTGTTGAAAAATAATCTTGCCTTAATCACCTGAGAGTCTAATTAGGCTAGATGATACTATGTTCGGCCGGCTTGCATGCTGGTGCGATCGTATGATAGTCCTAGTAGTAGTAGTACGTGAGTTAGGCATATGTGAGTCTAGTCCGGTCTGGACTATGTTAGCTAATTAGGAAGGTTTGAGTCGGTTTGCTTAGCTGTGTCAAGTACGAGTAGGTCTAGGTGTGTTCGGGTCGGTTGGCCGGGTATATATATACACGGCTGCTGCGTGAGTTTGTACTAAGATTTGTATAGAGAAAAACAGAAAATAAAGAAGAGATTTAGAGGGTGCGACACGCACCCTTGGCCACAAGTTTTCGTGCGTGTGTGTTCGTCTAGTTTCATGTAATCGATCCTGCGGGCGAAACCCAACATATGCATGGATCTAGACCAGGAACAAATACATGATGGCCGACCAATCGATGTTGTGGCAGTATGGCTCGTTGTCCCGTTGTCAGGTGGTCGCGTCTCCCGGTGATCGACGGCGAGCATCAGGGATACGTGCATAGATGTACCCTTTGTTCACCGTCGCACCGTCCATGCCCGCGAGATATGAGGACAGATATATATGTCTACCCGCCGGCCGGCGTCGGCAAGGACATCATGTACACCCTCTATATGCGTACGTTACCCATCTTCTACCAAAGCGATCCCCACGGATCGAATTCCATTACCTCACGATAATGAAATACAATCACCAGTCAGCATCCATGTGCAAAAGTAAAATGCAGAAAGTAAAGCCGCAGTCTCACCGCCTACTGCTAGTGAAAAAACTGGGCAGAGTATAGCAGTGCAACAAAGATAAAAAGCTCTGATTACAAGTTTTAACCAAGGCAACAGAAATAGCGTTTCCAAAAGAAGAAAAATGAAACAAGAGAGCCGAACAGCCTCTCGCCATCTTCGACACAAGGGGAGTCCCCAACCAGAAGTCTATGTATGCTCAGATTAGGACGATGCAAAAACTTTTTTGGCATTAATTGCCACATTATCATCACTAATTTAGCAGATTATAATAACTTTGCTACCAGTTTTTGTATGCAATTTTGTATCAATGTAAGGCTGCATGCTCGTATTTTTGTGTAACGATACCATGTTTTAGATATTTGAAACGCTTGAACCTTTAGTCTCCACCTATGCGTATAGTTGCAAATGTACAGAAATGATAATTATCCGCGTACCATGTACAATTATCATGGTAATTGTTTGGTTCTAATCTAGCAACCATAGTGTTGTAATACGGCAACTATTGTGACGGAGAATGTGTCACACCACATAAATAGCTATGCAACTAGAAAGTGTAAAACATTATATAGTAACTACAAAAAACTATCGTGGTGACTGTTCATTGCTAATATGATAGCAGCAGTAGTGTAATCTCTTAACTGATGTGAAAACTAATTTTGTGAAATTATTTGTTTGAAGAGGATATTCACATATGCACTTTAGTCTGCAAGCATCACCCACTTGCGACTTATCCTTATTCTACATTAGTGGAACTTTTCCCGCTTCACTCGATCAATGATGGAAGATCTCGAAGGTGTGATATTCAAACCTTTACAAACTTGTCACGAGAAGTCCACACACGGGATGCCCAACGACGATACCTAGCTATTTAGAAGATGCTCTCTAATGCTAAAAAGTATGATCTTGTCGGCAGCAGCCCGCTCTTGTTTTGGTGCTCAGCCAAAATCAAAACTCTATCTCTCGATATATATGTGAAAAAATGAGAGAAAAGTAAAAAAAAAACTAAATATAATAGATCTTGGTGATCTTTGGAATTCTACTCGTCTCGACCACCTTACCCACTAGGTATGTGTGTTATTTATAGACGTTTGGAGAATCTAGTCGTTAGAAAAGGTGGCTGTACTCTCATCAGAGTAATGGCTAGCCTTTATCGTAGGTTTTTCTCAATCAAGCTTGTCTTTTTCAACCAGAGTTGTGCAAGTCTTTATCAATCATCTGGAGCTTCAATGTATGGATGTGCAAGTGTAACACTGGACTCAAAACCCCTTTGTTAGGCACACGCTTCGAATCCCCTTCTGATGTAGCCCAGCCTACGGCGTCTACACCAAGTGGTCCAATGACACGAGCAAGGGTCAAGGCAATACATGCTAAGGTGAATTCACTCATATCTATGTGTGACCTTGATACACCTTTGAATGGTTTGCGACTTCATTCCGATACCTTGTGTGTGCTCAGCTACGGTGGACCGGATGACCCCTATGAATATGGCCAAGGAAGTGTCGAAGATGGACAAGATTCGAGCCAAGAGGACGAAGGAGAAGAAGAGGAGAATGGAAAGAAGTCTCAGGCGGCGGTACTACTGCCAGGATCAGCGGTACTACCGCCGGGCGGCGGTACTACCGCTGGAGGTGCCGCTGGAAACAGCCCTCTGTTGCGTCGCACGGTGGCTACAGCGGTACCGCAGCGGTACTACCGCTACCCAGCGGTACTACCGCCGGTTCCAGCGGTACTACCGCCCCGTGACGGCACTACCGCTACCACTACCGCCGAGAATGGCCCTCTGTTGCATCATCCGGTAGCTCCAGCGGTACCGGGCAGTACTACCGCTGGTAGCAGCGGTACCACCGCCATGTACAGCGGTACTACCGCCTCAAGATCTGCAGAACGCGTGAAGACCTTCCCAGCGGTACTACCGCTGGACCCAGCGGGACTACCGCTGCGGAAGTGCCAACTCGGGCTGTAGCCCTTTGGAGCCTCTTCCCACCTACCCCCTTGGAGTCAACACTATATAAAGACCCCTTGTGCTCAGATCTAGGGTTAGACTTGATTTGGGAACTAAAGTAGAGCTAGACTCCTTCTTCTCAAAGTGTCTCATCCCTCCTTTTGGAGATGATCCAAGGCCTCCCTTCGTGGAGATGAATCAAGGCCTCCCTTCGTGGAGATGAACCAAGACCTCCGCTTGTGGAGATGAACTTCCTCTTGTACTTTGTACTTGCCAATCTTTCCTCTTGAAGTGGCTAGATTGGGTTGGTTGGATTGACCAATTGGACAAACAATCCTTAGAGTAAGGTGTACTTGGGAGACGGGAATTGGGGGCTGCCCTAGGGGAATTGTTACCAGTTGAATCTTGCCAAGTGCTTCTTACTAGTTATCTTTGTGTTTTGCTTGTTTCCCCTCTTTTGTGTTCTTGTGTTCTTCGTGTTCTTCGTCACCTCCGCCTCAAATCCGTGAAGATCGGGTCTAAACCGCATCATATGGTATCAGAGCTCTGGGTTGCCACGGATTTGATCTTGTTTCCCCCACAAATCCACCAAATTTTTCTTTGTTTTTGAGAAATTTGAAAATTTCCACCAAAAATAGCCATTTTGGGATTCGAGCGATTTGGTCGATTCGATGAGTTTTTGGTAGTTTTGATCCCTAGATCTGTTGCTCTAGGACCCCCTCCACCATTGTTTGTGTTCCTTAGCCTCAATTTTGCCAATTTCCCACGAATTCGAGGATTTTTCGCCCTCCCTTTCCGCCCAAAATCGAGTCAACAGCTCCAGATTCCGTCGTCAGCGGTACCACCGCCAGGAGCAGCGGTACTACCGCCAGGGCTGATTTTTCAGGAATTTTTCTTTTTCCTCGGTTCGTTTTGGCAATTCTCCTTTGTTGTTTGGGTCCTTCGCTGGTGTGTTCTACACGTCTACGACATCGACAAGCTTCCGCAGCGACTTCCTCAATGCCAAGTGCCGACGCCGCCAAGGACTCGACTCTTCCCCGTCATAGTGATCCGTTGTGAGCCCTTCTTCCTTTTGCGTACCTTGACCTATCGGACTAGTTCGTTTATGTTGCGGGCATTGCACTTGTGTTGTTCCGAGTGAGTGTCTCAAAGTATCGGCGAGTGTGTATCGAGTAGAGGTCTTGGCACTAGCAAAAGTTGAAAGAATCATCCTCAAAAAGCAAAAATCAAAAAAAAATAAAAAAATATCAAGTGGTGCCAAGAACCATTTCTTGTAGGTTGCGACAAAGTGAGAACCGCCGAAGTGAGTGTGAGGGTCCGACACTTGTGCAAATCCGTTGCCCACTCAAGCAATTGAACTAGCGTCCCTCGTGCGTTGTGTTGACAATTGAGCACGTAGTCTTCGCTAGGTTCATTTCGTCTTCGAGTGCTCGCCCTTTGGTCGCACAACCTCACTTTTCGCTTTTGTGTGTGTTTCCTTAAACTTTGTGGTTGGTGTTCTTTGGTGATTTGGTCATTGTGGATTTTCACTACCTTTGACAATATGCTTTTCGCCGAGTTTGCTTGATTTCCGTTGCCACTTCATACCTACCTATCCTCATAAGTGTGTGTGTGGGTGTTAGAACCGGATTCTCTCCTCTCAAGTCCCTTTATTCTTGAGATATAGTTTGTCCTTTGTTCTTTCTTTACCATATCTCACTTGATCTTGTGAAGATGTTTAGGGGAAGTACAACCGAAAGTGTAAGCTCGGGCGAGGAGATCCACGGTGGTCCACGAGGTGATCATGGCTACGTCACCCAAACCGAGTTCGTCGGACTTCGACACCTCCTTCGTGACGGCTTAGGCCGCTATGAGCGCCGCCTTCAAGCTCAAGAGGCCAACTTCAATGAACGCATGCAAGCTCAACAAGACACGTTGGAGCAAGTGACCGAAGCCCTTAACAACCTTGTGCATCGCCGATCTTCTTCTTCTTCGTCACGCTCCAAACGTACAAGAAGTACCTCAAGGTCGACGAACGCACCTCATGGACGTCATGGCCTTCGCCCCGAACAACCGCAACAACCACGCCAAGAAGTCCAAGACCCGACGACCATGATCTTCGCCATGATAACACCGTCCTCCTTCTCCAAATGTGAACAACGCTAATGCGCCACAAGAACGTCAACATGACCCAAGGCATGGCGCTCACGAACATCTTCATCAAAACGTGAACAATGCCAATGCGCATATCGAGCAACCTCTCCAACATGATGATCGTCGCGAGCGCATTCCATCACCACCACCGCAACATCGTGATCATCATGACCCATTAGCTAATGGCAATGGTGTCCCGGGTGCGAATGACTTTGAGGAACAAGGACGTCTCACCGTCATCCTCCAAGACCGCGCAATCGTAATCATGACCATGCGAACAACAACGAGCAACCCATACCTCAACAAGAGAACCATCCTCGCAATGCTCCTCGTCCTCGCCAAGAACTTCCACATGATCCTCCCCAACATCACCGTCCCGAGTCAAGCGCTAACGAGTCAAGCCAACATCATGGTGATGGGCTCAACCGAAGGAGACGTGGACGTGCATTCCCACGTGGTGACCATCGCGACAACTATGATGACTTGACCAACGTGCGCTTTGACATACCAAGTTCTTCGGCAAGAGTGACCCGGAAGCCTATTCTCATGGGTGCTCAAGGTTGACAAGATCTTCCGCGTACAACGCTTCTCCGACAACAAGAAGGTTGCCTTAGCCTCGATGGAGTTTGAAGACTATGCTCTCTTGTGGTGGGAACAACTCCAAGATGCTCGCATCGCCAACCACCAAGAACCAATCAACACTTGGGTGGCAATGAAAGAGGCAATGTACAAGCGCTTCGTGCCAAGCCACTACACCCGCGATTTGTACAAGAAGTTGCAAGAATTGAAGCAAGGCTTGAAGTCCGTTGATGAGTACTACAAGGAGATGGAAATATCCATGATGAGAGCCAATGTCAACGAGTATGAAGAGCAATCCATGGCTCGCTTCATGAACGGCCTCAACTATCCCATCAAGAAGATCGTGGAGTTCCAACCATATGCCTCGTTGGTTGAGCTAGTGCATCAAGCTACAAAGGCCGAGCGTCACGTGCTTGAAGAGCTCAAATACAACAAGACAAAGGCATTCTTCGCCAACAAGCCTCCTCATCAACGCCTACACCAACTCAAGCTCTCCTCAAGCTAAAGGCACGCAAGAGCTTCTACACCCCCACTCAAGCACCTCAACTCGTCAAGAAGACGCCTTCATCTAGTAATGCACCTCAAGGATCGTCGTCCGGCACAAGAAACTTGCAATGCTACAAGTGCGGAGGACAAGGACACAAGTCCTTTGAGTGCACCAACAAGAAGGTCATGATCATCAACGACGCCGGAGAGTATGAGTCTATGAGTGAAGATGAGTACAATGCCAAAGTTGCCGCAATGCAAAGTGAGCAAGAAGACCCCAATGAGATACTTTGTGATGGTGACAAGAGCCCTTCCTTGGTTGTGACAAGAACTTTGACCACCAATGTCCATGTTGAAGAAAACCAAAGATGCAACTTGTTTCACACACGAGCGGGCATCAATGGGAGATCCATCAAGGTCATCATCGATGGTGGAAGTTGCCACAACCTTGCGAGCAAGGAGCTTTGTGAGAAGCTCAACTTGAAGTACATGAAGCATCCACATCCATACCATGTTCAATGGTTGAATGATTCCGGCGCCGTCAAGATACAACACATGGTGCAAGTGTCCTTCAAGATTGGCGCTTATGAAGATACGGTTGATTGTGATGTTGTGCCTATGTCCGTGTGCCACTACTTCTTGGGCGTCCATGGCAATTTGACAAGGGTGCTATGCATGATGGAAGGACTAACTACTATAGCTTCAAGAGCAACGACAAGACCTACGTCCTCCGTCCCATGACCCCAAGTCAAGTGATTGCCGACAACGCCAAGACTATTGCTCGTGCACAACAAGATGGTTCTTCAAGTGAGAAGAGTGGTGAGAGAGCGATCCACCAAAAAGTGAGTGAGAGCCACAAGCCAAATGAGAGTGACACTTCAAAGAGAGTTCCCACAAACTTGCTTTATTTGCCACCAAAAGAGAGATGAGGGAGTTGAGAGAAAACCCATCCACCCTTCACTATGTGCTCATATGCAAGGGTGAAGTTTCTAAGACTAACGATTTCACAAACCTTCCTCCTCCTTTGATGTCTCTTTTGCAGGAATTTGAAGATGTCTTCCCTCAAGAGGTGCCACCGGGACTTCCTCCTCTTCGCGGCATCGAGCACCGCATCGACCTTGTACCCGGCGCACCGCTACCGAACCGTGCACCGTACCGCACCAACCCCGAGGAGACCAAGGAGATTGAGCGCCAAATCCAAGAACTCCTTGCCATGGGACACATCCGCGAGAGCTTGAGTCCGTGTGCCGTGCCCGTCATCTTGGTGCCCAAGCACGACAACACTCTTCGCCTATGCATGGATTGTCGCCCCATCAACGCCATAACCGTGCGGTATCGCCATCCTATCCCTCGTTTAGATGATATGCTCGATGAGCTTTGCGGTTCCTCTATCTTTTCGAAAATTGATCTTAAAAGTGGATACCACCAAATACGCATGAGTGAAGGCGACGAATGGAAGACCGCCTTCAAGACCAAACTTGGTCTCTATGAATGGTTGTCATGCCATTCGGCCTCTCCAACGCTCCCTCACATTTATGCGTCTCATGAATCATGTTTTGCGTCCTTTTATTGGCAAATTCGTGGTGGTATACTTTGATGACATTCTTATTATAGCAAGTCGTTAGAAGAACATGCTTTACATGTGTCACAAGTTTTGTTGGTTCTTCGCAAAGAGAAACTTTATGCCAATCTCTCCAAGTGCACTTTTGCCACCAACAAACTTGTCTTCTTGGGTTTTGTTGTCTCTTCCGATGGGGTTGAGTTGATGATGCTAAGATTCAAGCCATTCGTACGTGGCCTTTTCCTTATCCCTTGAGGAGTTGAGACGTTTTCTTGGTTTTGCCGGTTTCTATCGCCGTTTCATCAAGGATTTTTCCTCCATTGCTTGTCCCCTCCATGAACTTACAAAGAAGAATGTACCTTTCATTTGGGGACATGCGCAAGATTTGCTTTCAATGAGCTTAAGAGGTTGTTACCCAAGCACCACTACTCGCCCTTCCGGATTTTTCGAAAACTTTTGAAATTGAATGTGACGCGAGTGGGTTGGGAATTGGTGGTGTTCTTATGCAAATGGTAGACCCATCGCTTACCATAGTGAAAAACTTGATGGAGCTCGCCTAAACTACCCCATTTATGACAAGGAATTGTATGCTTTGGTTCGTGTTCTTGATGTTTGGCAACATTACCTTCGCCCTAAGGAATTTGTCATCCATTCGGACCACGAATCGTTGAAATATTTGAAAAGTCAATCAAATTTGAACAAAAGACATGCTAAGTGGGTTGAGTTCATTGAGTTTTTTACCTTCGTCATCAAGTACAAGAAAGGTAAAGACAATGTGGTTGCGGATGCTCTATCCCGCAAGGCCAACCTACTTACGCGTCTTGATATTAATGTTTCGGGTCTTGATGAGATAAAGGATTTGTATGCTTCCGATACTTTCTTTGGTGATATTTTTGCTCAATGCTCGGAGCACAAAAGAGTTGGTGATTTCTATTTGCATCAAGGTTTCTTGTTTAAGGCTAACAAAATTTGTATTCCCGAGTCTTCGCTTCGTTTGCTTCTTTTGAAGGAATCTCATGGAGGAGCGCTCATGGGACATTTTGGTCGCGACAAGACCTATGCAATGTTAGCCACCAACTACTTTTGGCCAAGAATGAAGCGTGATGTGGAGCGCCTGGTGCGCCGATGTGCTACGTGTCTCAAAGCTAAGTCAACCTTAAACTCTCATGGTCTTTACACTCCGTTGCCTACTCCATATAGACCTTGGTCCGACATTGCTATGGACTTTGTATTAGGTCTTCCACGCACTAAAACTAACAAGGATTCTATCTTTGTTGTGGTTGATCGATTTTCTAAAATGGCACATTTCATCCCATGCAACAAGACCGACGATGCTTCACATGTTGCTACTTTGTTCTTTAGGGAAATCGCCCGTCTTCATGGAGTGCCCAAGACCGTCGTTTCGGATCGTGACGCCAAGTTCGTGAGCTACTTTTGGAAGACGTTGATGGCCAAGATGGGAATCAAGCACCTCTTCTCCACCGCCTACCACCCTCAAACGGATGGTCAAACCGAAGTGGTGAATCGAAGCCTTTCGACACTCCTTCGTGTGTTGATCAAGCCCAACTTGAAGAATTGGGAAGAGTGCATCCCACATGCCGAGTTCGCCTACAATCGAGCACTACACCGCGCAACCAAGAGAACTCCGTTCGAGATCGTCTATGGCTACAACCCCTACACCACGCTCGACATGCTACCACTCCGTGAGCAAGTTAACATGGACTTCGACACGCGCGCCACTTACATGAAGAAGCTCCATGAGGAAACACGAGCCACGCTCGAGAAGCACAATGAAGCACATGCGACAAAGATGAACAAGAACAAGCGCCCCATGATATTTGAAGAAGGAGATCTTGTTTGGCTCCATCTTCGCAAAGATCGCTTTCCGGATGCAAGGAAGTCCAAACTTCACCCTCGTGGAGACGGCCCTTTCAAGGTCCTCAAGCGCATCAACAACAATGCTTACAAGATCGATATTTCAAACTCCAAGCACTTGGTCCATGATACTTTCAATGTGGCCGACCTCTCGCCATACTATGGAACATCAAGTGATGAAGAGGACCAAGAGTCGAGGACGACTCTTTCCCAGGGGGGGGGGGGGGAGATGATGTAGCCCAGCCTACGGCGTCTACACCAAGTGGTCCAATGACACGAGCAAGGGTCAAGGCTATACATGCTAAGGTGAATTCACTCCTATCTATGTGTGACCTTGATACACCTTTGAATGGTTTGCTACTTCATTCCGATACCTTGTGTGTGCTCAGCTACGGTGGACCGGATGACCCCTATGAAGATGGCCAAGGAAGTGTCGAAGATGGACAAGATTCGAGCCAAGAGGACGAAGGAGAAGAAGAGGAGAATGGAAAGAAGTCTCAGGTGGCGGTACTACCGCCAGGATCAGCGGTACTACCGCCGGGCGGCGGTACTACCGCTGGAGGTGCTGCTGGAAACAGCCCTCTGTTGCGTCGCACGGTGGCTACAGCGGTACCGCAGCGGTAGTACCGCTACCCAGCGGTACTACCGCCCCGTGACGGCACTACCGCTACCACTACCGCCGAGAATGGCCCTCTGTTGCATCGTCCGGTAGCTCCAGCGGTACCGGGCGGTACTACCGCTGGTAGCAGCGGTACCACCGCTGGACCCAGCGGTACTACCGCTGCGGAAGTGCCAACTCGGGTTGTAGCCCTTTGGAGCCTCTTCCCACCTACCCCCTTGGAGTCAACACTATATAAAGACCCCTTGTGCTCAGATCTAGGATTAGACTTGATTTGGGAACTAAAGTAGAGCTAGACTCCTTCTTCTCAAAGTGTCTCATCCCTCCTTTTGGAGATGATCCAAGGCCTCCCTTCGTGGAGATGAATCAAGGCCTCCCTTCGTGGAGATGAACCAAGACCTCCGCTTGTGGAGATGAACTTCCTCTTGTACTTTGTACTTGCCAATCTTTCCTCTTGAAGTGGCTAGATTGGGTTGGTTGGATTGACCAATTGGACAAACAATCCTTAGAGTAAGGTGTACTTGGGAGAGGGGAATTGGGGGCTGCCCTAGGGGAATTGTTACCAGTTGAATCTTGCCAAGTGCTTCTTACTAGTTATCTTTGTGTTTTGCTTGTTTCCCCTCTTTTGTGTTCTTGTGTTCTTCGTGTTCTTCGTCACCTCCGCCTCAAATCCGTGAAGATCGGGCCTAAACCGCATCACCTTCCACGCCCCCACCTCAAACAATGATGGTGCTTTGGATCCTCCAAGACGCCTCACCACCGCACCCACGGGAGATTCTTGGCACCGCTCGATGGTGTTCATGACCCACATGTGACTGCCCACCGCATGCGAGTTGAGCTCCAATTTCTCAGCCACCTACTGGTAGGTAGTGTCGAGGAGCCACATGCGAGTATCCAGATAACCCTTCTGAGTGTGCACTCGCTCAAGACTCGCCCGATTCGTCACCAGTGACTCATTTGTTCGTGCCGCCCCCTCGCCCATCACCTCCAGGCGACGCTGTCGTGGGAAGCGCTGGATCCAAAAAAACTAGAGACATGGCTTACAGGATTTTGGATAGACATTGGACTAACATGCAATTTCTCCACCGAATTCACCAATGGTGGGATCTTTGATTCTACTATAATATACATTGCTGAGTAATCAGGGCGTGAGATTGTGCTAGGGTTTGAACACTCTGGAGAGAATGATACAAGGAAAAAACAAAGAGGAGGATATAGAGAGAGTCGAGATTCAGTTTTAAAAAAAGAGAGATTCCATTTTTTTATTTTTTAATGCCCGTTGTCTCCACCTTTTTTAGGGAATACAGTTGTCTTCACCTGCTCCACCTGGTCATATACATGCACACGCGATTTACATTGGGTGCATCAATCCACACATGTGACGCAGAAGTACAACGAATACGTAAAATCAAACTACGCCTTCTCTGTAGTGTCGCGGCATAGTCGTTACACTCCACAATCCACACGGCGTCACCGCCAAGGCGCCAACGTCAAGTAATTCCATCTCTTGCACCGTCGTACTCCGATGTCCGACACAGTTTCTCCTCCACCTCCACCACCCCTTTCTCGCCCTCATGTTCGCTCTTCCAAGCTACGCTGCTACCACATAGCGCATGTTGAAATACCTTTTTCCTGTCAATTTTTTTCGGCACCATGGGCCAAGCCCAACATTTCTGCCTTTTTTTTAATGGGCCATTGCCTTTTCAGTTCCACTGATCAGATGGGTCCCAGTTGTCAGGTTCTAGCAAGTGGGTCCCAGTTGTCAGGTCCATAATTTTTGTACTGCCTTTTCAGTAAAAAATAACCAATATTTAAATCAGAACAGACAGAACACAATATTTCAAACAGAGCAAACCATCAAGCTTAACACATTACAATCAAACATGGTTCACATCAGGTTTACAAGTTACAACCATACATCGTTGACACCAGGTAACAACTAAATATATTAAAATACAGCTAGCTATCGAAGTACAACAAGCTCCAGTGAGCTATAACTCAATGCTACTCCCTGACTTCTTCGTCCTCAGCTCGCATGAAAGGAGGCAAGCATCTGCATGTTATAAAACAATATGGTTAGGAACAAAATAAAAGAAAATCTAACAACCTGTTGACTTTTAGGCAGTCTGTGTACATAAATAGCAGTAGAGCAGCAAAACAAGACATACTATCAGTTGTAACATAGCATCTCTAGCTCTGTTGCTGTTTGCATATTACACCAGTCACCAGCATGGTTCGAAAAGCATAGCATGGAAAATATGTTACAATGAACATGTTCATCTTCAATTGGGATAGCATTTCAAATATTCATGTACGTCTGGTTTTGGACATTTCAGATTCAAGAGTTAAACCAGTCTAATTCAACTACACATTTTATTGCATTGGTTACATTAATCTTCAAAGACTAGCAAGAGCCTGGATATGCCCTACTCAGCCATTCAATATAGATCAGATAACTTGTGCTTCCATAATATAGTAGTTCAGTACTTATAGTCCCAGTTGTCCCGCCACCCTACAGTCTGTCGTTATCGACCTATCAGGACTCCTGCAATCCAACATGTTTGTCGGTTTCTCGGCCTCCAATAATTTGGACTTACAGGGCCCGTGACTCTTATAGGGGTAGTTTAACATGATAGTCACACCGACTCTTCTCATTATTCACTCTTCCCTTTTTATATTGGACTTTTTTGCCTCGTCATAATTTTTCTTACCCTAAACATATTTTTTTTCTAATTCCATACACATTCTTTGATGTAATTTTTTTAATGTTGTTATTTATTGTGCAAATAAAATAAACTATGTGCTCATTCTGTCAGAGAGAAATATACATATTTGTTACTGTTTGATTAATATTACTGGCAGATATATTTTATTGTTTCATCTAGAGTAGTATATTTCATAAATCATTTTTTATGTTTATATGAATTTGTTGTTGCAATTCACTTACAATTGAACTTAAGATTTCACATTACCTTCAAATATACACTCATCCCATGGTATTATAGTGCTTTTATATCTCTCCATATCTAGAGTATCCTTAAAATCTAAATAGCTTGGTAGAGTATTTTAGAAGTTTTAAGTCTAGCAAACTATATCAGTATGCAAGATTATTGAGTTTAGAAAAATGATAGAGACTGTCGAACGAGAGCTTTGATTTACTCTAGTTTTAATCCAATGATCAATTGGAGTAATACGTACACTTGGGTTTGGTCAACAAGATTGTGCAAAAAAACTACACGTTTGAGTGGATGTTGAGCAGCGCGACCCTTGTGCGCAGTATATGCTCCTAAACACCTTGTCGCTCAAGCCCTTCATCGCCGCCACACAGGCGACCACCTCCTTCTCCTCGCCAGAGACCACGGCGGGCATGCCGCTCTTTGACGAGAAACATCAACGAATGTGTGTTAGAGGCTAGCGCACCCGGTTCCCTTTCGTCGTGCGCTGCCGTTGCCGTGCTGGTGGCACGCGCAACCGTGCGATCGGGCCAAAGCGTACGGTGTTGCCACTCCCGCAGTGCTGTTTTCCTCGCTGCCGCCATGTACACTATTTCCGGGTTATAGCTCTTGTGCGACACATTTCGTTGCAATTGGAAAGAGAATGATGTCGTTGCAGGGAATGGCTGTGGTGCGATGGATCTGAGCGCGTAAATAGCCCAGGGCCACACGGGTGTTAAATCGTGTTAAATAGATCGTCAACCAAGTTTGTTTATGTGTTAAGACATGTGGGTCCACCTTAGTTAGCAATGCATCGAGTCAAACTGCTGACCGTGCCCGCCCGCCCGACCGTGCCCGTCTTAATTCCTGTGCCCACTCTCTATTCTTCTTCTCCGGCGGCGGCGGCGGCGGAGCCCTCGATCTCGGCGGCGGTGGAGCTTTTGTTCTCGGTGCCGGCGGCATAAATGGTGAGTGAATTCGCAACTCTAGTCCTGTTCCCCTCTAGCTCTATGTAGATCTGAGCTCATTTCCTTTGTTTTCGCTGGTTGACGAAATCGATAGATTGTGAGGGGAGCCCGTGGGCATATTGAGATGGAGCCTTCAGATTCAACTTCAAGTAGGTAATGCGCCTCTCTCCGATCCAATTTTGAATGCAATTAGGGCCTCGTATGCTCTTTCTCACATTGTCTGCCCGCCACTGATAGAGAGGATGCTGCTCGGACCATCGAATTGACGATCAATTTCTTTCCATCAAAGGCAAATTTAGCTGATGGTAGCATACAGAACATTGAGAGAGACACAATTGTGAAATGGAAGGTTGAATTTACAGATATTGAAGAGAAGGCGGTGAAGAAATGGGTGGAGAAAATTGGGGAAACTATTCTTTGAGGTCCAAAGCAAGAAGTATCATTGTTGCGGTTCGGTGATTGGAAAGGAGAGTATGTCAGAACTGAGAATGGTGAATATATTGTTGAAGAAATCAATCGGCAAAACGGCTGGACAAGCAAACGGGCTAACTTTTTTTGCTGAGCTTGTTGATCTGAATATTGATTCGAAGTTTGGATATGTGCCACCACACTTGGCTGCACAGAATGGTAGATGATGATTGGGCTTCACATAGGCCATTGATTCCCATGTTTACTGAACTGACAGTAATAGCCGAAGAGGGGCATGTTGCTGGAGCTGATGCCCGAATATGCTACCTTGCTCGGATATGCTACCTTGCTCGAGGTCGAGGGTACATATCTTTGATTAACCCATACTACCTAGACATCATGCACTCGATCTTCTATTGAGATTTTTAAGGTTACAAACTTAGTAAAAGTAGTGAGGGAAGTAATGGATTGGAGGACTGCACTGATTAAAGCTTTATCTTGACAGTGAGAGTCCACATACACTTTGCTATAATCGTATGTTGCTCTAGGCGATGGGCAAAAGTGCCTTTTCTGGCAGGACAGGTGGCTGCCGGGCGGTGCGCTTAAGCTACAATATCCAGCTCTATACTCCATCACAACAAGAAAATTCAGATTGGTGCACAAAGAGATAACAGCTGAAACATGGATGAAGGCTCTCTTCCACCTCTCAACTGCTAAGCAGCTCTCCCAATTTGTCAAGCTCTGGACGGCGCTTAGGGAAGTGGAGCTTTCGCCGGGACCGGGCGCGATCTCATGGCGATGGACGGATTCAGGCATATACTCTACTGTCTCCGCCTAAAGATGTCAGTTCTCGTGGACCTTCCCACCTTTCAAGGCCTCCAAAGTCTGGCGTGCCCTTGCGGAACCTAAATGCCGCTTATTTGTGTGGCTTGTGCTCCACGGCAAAATTCTCACGGCGGACAACTTGGCGATTCGTGGGTGGCCGCACACTCCAATCTGTAGGATGTGCAACATCCACCCCGAGACAATCAAGGGAGCCACGCTTGAGCTGTGTAGTCACAAGACTACATAGTTTTTTGACAATACAAGCAAAATCTATGGATTTTTTTAAAAAAAATAAGAAAATACGTGTATTTAACTACACAGTTTCACATTGACTACACATACTTAAAGTGCTGGATCCGCCACTGCCCCAGACCGTGCAGCACCTCCTCTTCGGCTGCCGCTTCTTGAAGGCTGTTCGCGACAAGATCTTTGCTTGGTCAGATTTAGGTCTCGCCCCACCGCCTATTGGCAAGCGTATCAACGATTGGTGGGATGGAAATGTGGTAGGTCTTCTGAAGAACAAGTGCAGGAAGGCAAGTGTCACTTTCATCTACACCATGTGTGGGACATGGAATGAAAGAAATAGGAGAACATTTTGTAACACCCCAGATATCAACCCTACCTGGCAATGTAACACATACTATAAAACTTCCACAAACCAAGGATAAAATATAAATTTCGTTAGCGTCTCCTTTGTTTAAAGTGACAATCCACAACAAGAGATAAGAACACACCTCCAATTTTATACAAAGACACAACTATCAGGTTCTACAAGACCAAGCTATAATCAAAATTCAAGACGTCTCTTAACAACAAAGTGTGTAGCCACAAGAATAATCCAAACATCACAGGACATAGTGTCAAGAGCAACCTTTAATCTTAGCCAGGTTAAACTAATCTATGTAAGGATGGTTGTAATGTGTAATTTTAGTGTGTCGAAACATGTAGAGGTGCTACTCCCGATCCCATGCATGTCGTCCTCACAGGTACCTAAAAACATAGAAGCCACAAGGGTGAGTACAAAGTATTCAACAAGTACATGAAGAAATAATAAGCAATGCATAAAACACGACACCAACGATTAGACGAGGCCGGACAAGGAGGATCACCCGGGGCCGCCGGTGAGCCAGAGCAAGACGGGGTCCTCCTCCGGGCTGCGCTTCGACTCAATGAAGTAGTAGAAGAAGCGGACGCCGTCGTCATCTAGCTCCACATACCTGTTGTGTTGGGCGTTCGCGTCTGGTCAGGAACTAATAAAACAGAGCGCAGAGCAGGAGCAGAGCACGCACCCTGTTTCGAGGGAGAAGGGCAGGGGCCCGCTGAAGCCTGGAAAGCTCGAGACGGCCTTCGTGGTGATCACCGGCGGCGCGGCAGCCAGGCATGGCAGGAGCACCTGAAGCAGCAGCAGCGGTAGCCAGCAGTGCGCCATTGCTTGGCTGGTACCGGATACTGTCAGGACTGGAGTAGAGGAGACGCAGATTAGGCACCAGATGCCTATAAAATGGTGGCCACCCGATGCGACGCTGGACCAACATCTGACGGGTGAGTGCGAGAGGCCGACAACCAATTAACTCTGCACTGTTTCACGAGTATGAGAGGCCAACTACCTATTTATAACGGTGTGATTCACAAGGGCATAGGGGCCAAAACTAAGCTTTCATAACACAGGGCCTTTGTATTAAGTACTGAACCATCTCTCTATATATATATACTCACTCCATTTCACAATACTCTACATCCTAGAAAATTTAAAATAAATTATCATTCTCTTTAATAATACTCCTCAAGTACTCCTATGTAAGTAACAAATCAAAGTTAGATTAGCATTAGTGACACCCAAGAGAAAAAAAGAGAGGTTGCTTAGTTTTTTGTTGTTGCTGATTACTGAGAAGATATTTAATGTTTAGAACCCAGAATGTAGATTAATATGGAACAAAATACTAGTCCAGAATGTAGACTATTATAGAACGGAGTGAGTATATATCTACGCGTGGGCAATCAAACCTGCACACTGATAAATACCGTATATTTTCCTATGAGTTAGGAGTACTTTGCGGTGCATCAGGCGATGCATACAGTAAAATTTCACTTTTCGATAAAGGACCCTTATTTATTATTCAAAAGAAGTTGATCGAAGATAAAAATTTGTAGTATTTCTGCGGGTAGATAGTAGTATTTCTGCGCAAAGCTAGAAAATTCATGTTAATCAAAGATACAAATTTGTGATCTCATGGTATTTCATATGTGCTCATCCTCTGCACTGGCGTCCTCGCGGAAGAGCCACGTGGCCGGCACCTCTGCATCCCCGCGCGAGTGCATCGGTAGCAGCTTGGTGACGCTCCCATCCTTCATGTCATACACACTGGCGAAAGCATCGCCAAAATATAGTTCCGTTCCAGCGGAATCATCAAGGAAGAAGATCTGGTCACCGCGCACTCCGTGCCGATCCGCGCGCACGGCCCTAGAGCATAGCCGGCCGACGAAGAGCGCCTCGTCGCCGCCAAGGGTGTTTAGCTGGACCCACTGTGACGACCCGAGGTCCGCCTGGAACACGGCAAACTCGTAGGTCGACATGCCGTGTTCCAGCATTATCCTGCAGACCATAAGCAGGCCGCGGCGGCATGGTCTCACGACGAGGTAGCGCATTTGAGTGTACTCATGTAACGACACGTGGTGGCAGCCACTGCCGTCGATGACTTGCTCGGCGTTGGAGATCCTGGGCTGGCCGCCGCCCTCGTAGCCGACCTGTAGGGCGAGGAGGTGTCCGTCCTTGGTGAGCGCATAGAGATTCCCGTCGAAGAAGGCCATGTCCGCGTACCAGCGCCACGGGTCATGCGCGCCGATCGACCATGACCATGACGCCGCCGAGTCGGTCGCGCAGAGGACGACCTTGGAGGAGTGCTCATGGCCGACAATGGCGGCGACGAGGCCGTCGGGGCCGACCACCAGCTTCCGCATGGGCATCTCTTCCATCCACTGGTCTTCCTCGGCGGCAGCAGCCGGCCCGTCATCGTGCACGGGGATACCGTACGGGACAGGAAGCAGCTTGTCCCGGCCCGTGAAAGGGTTCACGAGCCTGTACACGCCGCAGCCTTCCATGGGGGAGATGAGCTGGCGGTCGGTGGCGCCACCGTAGGAGCCACGACGCAAACCAGCACGGGGCCTCAAGACGGAGGAGTCGCCGGACTTGAAGGTGTAGAACCTCCCGTCCGGGAGCGCAAGGCACGCCTTGGGCAGGGAGCAGGGCAAGCTTAGGTACACGGCGCCGCGCCAGTGACGGCAGGCGGCGGCGAGGCTTAGGCAGTCGTGGATGGACGGGAGGCGGCGCATGACCTGGCAGAGGACGTCCTCGGGGAGCTCCGACCAGCCGCCGCCGCAGTGTCGTTGATTGGAGCGCCACCATCCGCAAGAGGCGCCGAGGTGGGTGATCTCGTCGGCAAGGTCCTCCATTGGTGAGCTCGTACGCGACTGAGAAGACGTACAGTAGGGCGATCGATTGGACTATCTATATATACCGTATACTCTCGCGTATGCCGAGTCGGAATCGAACTCTGCTACTACTAGTCTAACGCTCAACCAGGGCATCCTTTTCCCCTCCAAAACAAAATGAAAAAACAACCTTTCCTAACTAAATCCACGATTGACTCGGACACGACATGACCTACTCCAACTAAAACGCTAAAACTACGGCACACGTGTACAACACTTGCATGGTAAACCACCCCAACTCAACACCAACTAAGCAAGGTTCAGTGTACATATACAGAGAAATAAACACACCATTAATTTGGGTCATCACACACACGGTTAATCCAACAGTCACTACACATGGTTATTCGATGTAGGCCATCGCACACGGTTTACAGATCATGTGTGATGGGGTGCCCCTTGTATACTGTACTGGCAGTTCCTTTTTTAGATGGAAAGCTCGAAATGAGCCCGGCTTTGAATTAACGAAGCCAACAACTGGCTAAGAGTTACAAGTGTTACAACATAACTGGGTTGTCAGCTAAAGATGAAAGCTCAAAGTACAACTAAAGACCACAAAAGATGCGGGGAAAACTAGCAAAACTACAGAAGAAGCTCTGCTGATCCCGTTGAAGAAGCCTATTGAACCTGATCAAAACTGTTAGACTATTACTTGGATCACAAGTATACTTATCCTAGTCGGTTTGTATTTCCTAGATTGAGTCGGTTGTGTACCAATATATAAAGCCATGTACGCTGCACCAAATCAATCAATAAGAAAAAGCTCTATTCAATCTATCAATCTTTCATGGTATCAGATATCGATCCTAGGGTTTAGGGTATGGCTCCGCCCACCCCACCACCACTGCCGCCGCCCGGCTACTTCGAGCGCCGGGCTGCTCTCATCGCCAAAGCCGCCGCCGCCGCGGCATCCTCTTCCTCTTCTCTTTCCCTAGCACCTCCAATGCCTCCTACTACTCTCCTTGCGGCACCAATATCGCTCGCCGACACCATCACCGATGTTAGCCCCTTTATCCCTATCGTTCTTGACCTTGCCGCCCACAATTATTATCATTGGCGCCACCTCTTCGATCTCCACCTGGGACGCTGCAACCTCCGGTCTCACGTCGCCGCCAACGGTCTTCCTCGCCCTGATGATCCTCAATGGGTGAAAGACGATCTCGCGATTGTTCAGTAGTTCTACACCCGCATCACCACCGAGATCTTCAACATGCTTGATCACGACGGTGCCACCGCCGCCAACATCTGGAGCTCCCTTCGCTAGCTTTTTCAAAGCAATAGCGACGCTCGGAAAAACGCTCTACACACCGAGCTTCGTAACATGGCCCAAGGCGATGCCCCGGTGAACGTCTTCTGCCAGCGTGTCAAGGCCATCGGTGACGAACTCCGCGAACTCGGCGATCACATCAGCGACTCGCAGCTTATCAACATCATCGTCGTCGGGCTCAGTGAGGATTTTGACAAGCAGGCCTCCTTCATCCCCATGATGCGGCCTCCTCCAACCTTCGCCGAAGTACGCTCCATGCTGCAGCTCGCGGCGGAGAC
The DNA here is from genome assembly GCA_947311845.1 of Poa pratensis. Classification (NCBI taxonomy): domain Eukaryota; kingdom Viridiplantae; phylum Streptophyta; class Magnoliopsida; order Poales; family Poaceae; genus Poa; species Poa pratensis. The sequence continues at coordinate 3,294,730 of CAMZMU010000089.1, forward strand.
CCAAGCTCGCAAGGACTCACGCCCAAAAGTCTTCCTTGCTGCGGCTCGTCCTCCTACGCCGTCTTCATCAGCGCCTCTATGCAGGCTCCTGCCGCCACGCCGCCCATGACGCCATCCATGCAGCCACCTCCAGGCTGGCGTCAAGTCCCAACTACCGTGGCAAGAACCCTATCTACAGGCCACCTTCGACGCGCACGACGCATCCTCCGGCACCGCCGCCTCCACACCCTACGCCGGCTCCGAGTGCTCCACCTGCGGCTCCATCCTGGTGTCCTCCGCATGATCCATGGACAGGGCTTGTCCAGGCATGGCCCATGCCCTAGACTGCGCCGTCTCCTCTCGGCGCTCCACCTGCATATACTGGCGCTTGGCAGCCCGGTGTTCGTCCACATACTGGCGCCCCCGGGTTCCTCGCACCCCGACAGCCGACGCACGCCTATCATGCTGCTCCCACATATTCTCCATATGGCGCTCCACCAGCCTCCTACACCGACGGGGGGCCCTGCTACATGCCATCGCCGGCTCTGCTGCCTTCACCACCGTATCCGCCGGCCCTGCTGCCTACACCGACCTCTACTCCAACGCCGAGCTGGGATCAAGCTGCCTTTCTCCAGGCCATGAACAATTTTGCTGCTCAAGGAAACTCAGGTACGGATTGGATTTTTGATTCTGGTGCTTCTAGTCATATGTTTGCATCAAGTAATTTGCTATTTCTTGCACTCCCTCCGCGTTTCCTTCCATTACTCTTGGTGATGGTTCATCTATTCCCATATACTGTGTCGGTCAAGCTCAAATTCCCTCTCCCACTAAACCACTTCTTCTTCGAGATGTTCTTGTTTGCTCTTATTAAAAACCTAATTTCCGTCCGCCAATTTACTCGAGACAATCTAGTTTCTGTTGAGTTTGACCCATTTGGTTTGTCTGTGAAGGATTACCAGACCAAGGCCGAGATCGCCCGCTTCAATAGCTCCGGAGAACTCTAATCTCTTCATGGTGTCCCTGCCGCCGCACCTCCTACATCCATGGTGGCCTCCGTCGACCTTTGGCATCGTCGTTTAGGACATCCCAACCCTGCTGTTTTAGCTTCTATGCTTAGTGAATTTTCCATACCATGTAATCGTGATTCCCATAATTCTTCGTTTTGTGAGTCTTGTCAGTTAGGCAAACATGTGCGTCTTCCCTTTAGCTCCTCTAGCTCTTCTAGTACTTATCCTTTTGAGTTAATACATTGCGATTTATGGACCTCACCTGTTGCAAGTGTTTCCGGTTTTAAATACTATCTTGTCATACTAAATGATTTTACTCACTTTGTATGGACCTTTCCTCTCCGCAACAAATCCGATGTTCACCCTCTTTTTCTCAATTTTCAGCGCTATGTTTCTGTCCACTTCTTCCTCCCCATTCGTTTTATTCAGTGTGACAACGGCCGTGAGTTTGACAACCTTAAAAATCGTAATTTCTTCTTACAACATGCCATTCTTCTTCGATTCTCTTGTCCCTACACTTCTCCTCAAAACGGTAAAGCCGAGCGCTCTCTTCGTACCCTCAATGACATCGTTCGTACACTTCTCGTTCAGTCCTCCATGCCTTCCAAATTCTGGGCAGAAGCACTCCACACGGCCACCTTCCTTCTCAACATTCGACCCTCCAAAGCCAATCCAAACATCACTCCCTATTATTCTCTTTTTCTTTGTCATCCCAATTACTCCGATGTTCGTATTTTTGGCCGTCTTTGCTTTCCAAATGCATATGCTACCTCCGACAATAAACTTTCTCCACGATCTATCCCATGTGTCCTTCTTGGTTTTTCCGACGAACACAAAGGTTATCGCTGCCTTGACTTACACACTGGAAGAGTACACGTGTCTCGTCATGTTACGTTCGCCGAATACATTTTTCTTTTGCTCAATGCACCCACTCCCCATCGAGCATCACTTCTCCGGCCACTACCTCTTCTCCCCGACCCTTTCAACTCTACACTCCTACTACGACAGTACCAACCAACCCACCAGACGATGCTTCTCCCATCCCAACAAACGACCCACTGCCGGAACACAAAAACCACCAGCCCCATGCTGCAACCGAACCCAACCAGAACCCTACTGCAACAACACCGCCATCACCGCAAACCGCACCACCATCACCGCAAACCGATACCAACCCACCATCGACCCCTTCTCCAACGTCCGCATCTTCCGCTGCGCCGGACACCCCTGTTCCTATCTTACCAGCTCGTGTTGTTCCTACCGTCGCCCCTATCAATGATCATAGCATGCGTACTCGTGCCAAATCAGGTTTTCGTCAGCCCAAAGATCGCCTCAACCTTCATGCTACCGTATCTCTCTCTTCTATCCCAAAAACTTACAAAGCTGCTCTCCTTGATTCGAACTGGGCCACTGCCATGCAAGAAGAATACAATGCTTTAATTGAAAACAATACTTGGCAGTTAGTTCCTCGCCCTTCCAATACAAACATCGTTTCTGGCAAATGGGTCTTTCGCCAAAAATTTCACTCTGATGGGAGCCTCTCACGCTATAAAGCCCGATGGGTATGCCGTGGTTACTCTCAACAACATGGCATTGATTACGATGAAACATTCTCTCCTGTCGTCAAGCCCAGTACTATTCGTACCGTTCTTAGCATCGTTGTCTCCTCCGCATGGCCCATTCACCAATTAGATGTCAAGAATGCTTTCCTCCATGGTTCTCTTCAAGAGACCGTGTATTGTCAACAACCTCTTGGTTTTGAAAATCCTTCCTATCCAAATCATGTATGCCTTCTTCAGAAATCTCTATACGGTCTCAAACAAGCCCCACGAGCCTGGTTTCAACGTTTCTCTTCTTTTATACAAACAATAGCTTTCACTTCTTCGCTTTCTGATACTTCTCTCTTTGTGTACCATCACAATTCCGACACAGCCTACCTCCTTCTATATGTAGATGATATCATTCTCACCGCATCTTCTCAAACTTTTTTAGATCACATCATCACTCTTCTTCATTCTGAATTCTCTATGACTGACCTTGGTCTTCTTCATCATTTTTTGGGCATGGCTGTTGTTCATGATTCTTCTGGTATTTTTCTTTCCCAGCGTCAATATATTCTTGACCTTCTTAATCGTGCCGGTATGCTTGACTGTCAGCCCTCTCGCACTCCTGTTGACCCTAGTTTCAAACTCTCAGCTGACGGAGAACCTTACTCTGATGCATCTCTTTATCGTAGTTTAGCAGGTGCTCTCCAATATCTCACTATCACTCGTCCTGAAATTTCCTTTGCTGTCCAACAAGCATGTCTCTATATGCATGATCCACGGCTTCCACATTTCAATCATGTCAAACGTGTTCTTAGGTATTTGAAAGGTACTCTTAATCACGATCTTCACATCAATAAATCTACTCCCAATTCTCTCACCGCATACTCTGATGCAGACTGGGCTGGTTGTCCAGACACTCGAAGATATCCACATCCGGATTTTGTGTTTTTCTCGGTAACAATTTGATTTCTTGGTCCTCAAAAAGACAGGTTACGGTCTCCCGCTCGTCCGCTGAAGCTGAATACCGTGTTGTGGCACATGCTGTTGCTGATACTATCTGGCTTCGTCAGTTGCTCTCCGAGCTGCACCGACCAATTGAGCAGGCTACTATTGTATATTGTGATAATATCTCCGCTGTTTACATGTCTGGGAATCCTGTTCAACATCGGCGGACTAAACACATTGAGATTGATATTCACTTTGTTTGTGAGAAGGTGGCTCTTGGACAAGTGCGAGTGCTCCATGTTCCTACAACGGCTCAATTTGCTGACATCTTCACGAAAGGACTTGCTACTACGCCATTTCAAGACATTCGTTTCAGTCTCAACGTCGTCGAACCTCCCGTTGATACTGCGGGGGGGTGTTAGACTATTACTTGGATCACAAGTATACTTATCCTAGTCGGTTTGTATTTCCTAGATTGAGTCGGTTGTGTACCAATATATAAAGCCATGTACGCTGCACCAAATCAATCAATAAGAAAAAGCTCTATTCAATCTATCAATCTTTCAAACACCAACAGACCTCACTTGTATCCACTACTCCCTAGGGACAGACGCCGTTACAGCAGCAAGCAACTTGAGTATCAACAGGCGAGGGGCTTCGAACGACACCTCCAAGGAGGGAAATGATGCCAGCGGCCGGCGACGACGTCATCGAGCTTTCACCAATGCCCCGAACCTTCAGACCCATCGAGCTCATACACCAAACCACCATCACGTTGGCCAGTGGCAGAAGGAAATGCGACAACACTCATGGCATGCCACCACCCCAAACCAGCCCTCCTAGGCGTCAGGGCGGCCGCCGAGAATAGAATGTGCCGAGAAGATAGCCAAGGCCCCAACTAGGTGGCCGACGACGAAGAACATGGGGACTCCCAAGTTACTACGGCAGAACAAAAGACTGTCAATTGAGAGAGCGGGGACAAGAGGCGAGCTCCAGCAAAATAGAAGAGATGGACATCATCGTGACGCCCACAAGAGGGAAAACGACGCTCACTGGCGTCGCCGTCACGAGCAGAGGACCTCTGCCCAGCTTTCACTGGTGTCACATCAACCTCCGGTAGCCGGCCACCTCCACGAGGATGTGAAGACGACGTGCAGAGACCTCCCGACCTTCCAACCAGACATGGTGTCACATCAACGCGGTTGCGTGGCCCCAACCAGGCACACCGGCGACACCCACGCCAGATCTGGCAAGGATCACTCCTGCCAGACATGGTCAACACTGAGCCCGGCCCGAAACCACCAAGCCCAGATCTAGCCACCGCCCCAACGACGCTAGATCTAGCAGAACGCCACAACGGCGACACCTAGCTCGACGAGCCCTACTGCGGCACGCGACCGAGGGAGTTGTCGCCACCGTGAAGCCTCCAAACCTCGACGCCCGGTGCCAACCAACCCCTAAGATCCATCCCTTGGATCTGGCGGAGCCCCCACACCCGAGTAGAGGCAGGATTGGTGGCGCACAGGGACGCAGACGGCGGAGGAACCACAGGGAAGAAGCACCCAGGCGAAGGAGCCGAGCAGGGAGGCGAGGTAGGCCTTGGCGTCATGGCGGAAGAACAGGGGCATAGCCCGGCGTCGCGAGCTCAGGAGGAGGGGACGCGACATGGCGGAGGGTCCCACTACTAGGAAACTAGCTATAGGTGGATCCACATTCTGTGGCGCACCAAATCGACGTGCGCCACAGAAAATATTTCTGTGGCGCATAGTTTTGCATGCGCCACAGAATTTCGAAATTCTGGCGCACGAAATCCACATGCGCCACAGAAAGGGACATTTCTGTGGCGCATGGGTAGAGTGCGCCACAGAAAGAACCATTTCAGTGGCGCATGGGACCCCATGCGCCACAGAAAGAACCATTTCTGTGGCGCATATACCACATGCGCCACAGAAAAGAGCTCTTTCTGTGGCGCATGGGACAGAAATGGTTCTTTCTGCGCATGGGACAGAAATGGTTCTTTCTGTGGCGCATGGGACCGCAGAAATCCCACCCCCCGTGGACCGCCTTTTTAGTCTTGCAGACAAGAAAAGAAAATGAAAAAAAATTCAAAAAATAAAATCCTTTGACATGTAGTTAGGTTTTAGTGCCTAGTTGGTATAGAAATTTTGAAATATGAATTTTGACCTTTTTTGCATAAAACGAAAAAAAATATTGACACGGCCATAACTTTTGCATACGATGTCAAAAAAATGCGTTTAATATGTCAAAAAAATCGTGAGAAAAAAGGAACTCGATTTCACCCGGATTTACCCGGTGAACTTTTCTCAGATTCGGGAAATTCGAAAAGAGTAAAAAGTTATTTAAAAAAGAAGATTTTTTTCTACAAAATCAAAAAAATAAAAAAAATTGGAAAAAACAATTCTGTGGCGCATGACTAGGGATGCGCCACAGAATTGTTGGGCGGGATTCGAATTTTGAATCCCGCCCAAGCCCTCCTTCTCCCTCTCATTTCCCTTCTCTCCTTCTCTCCTCCACTTCTCCTCCACTTCTCCTCTCCTCCACTTCTCTCCCCTTCTCCTCCCTCCTCCACTTCTCCTCCACTTCTCCTCTCCTCCCTCCTCCACTTCTCCTCTCCTCTCCTCCACTTCTTCTCTCCTCCTTCACCTCCACCTCCACCTCCACCTCCGGTGACCTTCTCCACCACCCCGGCGACCTCCTCCTCCTCCACCTCCGGCGACGGCGACCTCCTCCACCACCTCCGGTGACGACGACCTCCTCCACCACCTCCACCTCCGGCGGCGACGACGACGGTGACCTTCACCTCCACCTCCGACGACGGCGACCTCCGGCGACCTCCGACGATGACATCCTTCTCCTCCTCCACCATCTCCGGCGACCCCCATCCTCCACCCACCCACCTCCGGCGACCCACTCCTCCACCCACCTCCGGCCAAGCCACCTACGGCCATGGCCACAGGCAACACGGCCTCCGACGAGCTCCAACGAAATTCCGGCGAAATTCCGGCGGATCTAGATCTGGCCGCCCTTTTTTTTGAAATTCAAAAAAAAATTCTGTGGCGAAAGCTAAAAAGGTGCACCGCTGATAGGCTATTTCCTAGTAGTGTCCCCGCCGCCGCCGACCGCGGCGGCGAAGGGAGGAAGTGCTTGGGGAGGGCCGCCGCCGGGAGGTAGGGTTCGCCTCGGTGTCGCCCTAGAGCGACATGGGACCAGGGAGACAAGCCGCACTTCTCTCACTAGAGATTAACCTGTACTGATCTTGTAGATTGTACAAGCAGTTCTCCCGAAACCATTTTTTTTTTGAAAGTGGAGAAGCCCCGAAGGGCCTGGATGCCATTAATTCTCAGCGGTGTAGGTACATTTTACAAAAGGGACCCTTAATAAAAGGAAAATTACAAAAAAGCCCCAACTTTTAACATGGAAGACCCTACACAAATCTTGGAAAAAGCAATTGGGCTCTGCTGCCGCCAACAAGCTCGTGCCACAGCCATCCGCTTCAGCTCTGGGGACAGAGCCACTTGGAGCTGCAGTGAAAGAAGTCGTCGTCGCGAGCTTGGAGAAGGGCCTCCACATGGAGGTAGATATAACGCTGGCCTTTGATGCCAGCTCCATTGACCACCAGATGGTCTCCTGGGTCGGACGCCAAAAATGGCTCCGAGTGTGTACTCCGATTTGCAGCATCTCAACTCCATGGTCGTCGGAGATAGAACGACGCAGCGCAGCCTTTTCCTCCCTGCCGCCACCATGGCGTCTTGAAGGAGAAATCCCAGCGCCTCGCACGCCAAATCTCCAGCTCCCAACAAACCTAGCCTCCGGCCGCCTCACCATGAGAGCAATTCCGCCATCTGACTCCAGGTTCCCGCCACGAACCGGAGGAGGCAGGAAAAGAAGAAGATAGCAGCCTCAAAAGACTAGGCACCAGACCTTATTGAGGAAGTCGCCGGTGTTCTTCGCCGTCGCAGCATTCGGCTCCCACCATGGGAGCACCGCTTCGAGTAGAGGAACCACAAGCCCGAGCCGGGTCTGGCCTGACAACCCCAGCTCCAAACTTCTGATGTGCACCTTATTAGGAGGGATGTGGGAATCTGTCAGCCTCCCTTGCAACACCACCTGCCACCAGCGGGATGCAGCGAGGTAGACGAAAGCCATGGCACGGCGGATCTGGACGCCGAGATCCACCAACCTACCCTCAGTCGGCACGTAGCCACACGCCCTAAGGCCAAATCCTACCTCTAAACCTACTACTACTATGTACAAAAAAGGCCTACCACCTATTCCATCTCCTCGCCGGCCGGCAGTGCCTCCGGTGAGCAGGGAGGAAAGGGGCGGCGGCGGAAGACTCCAGGCGACTCTCAAGGGGCAGAGCGGTGACATGGATACATACGGGCATGTCACTCCAATGCGTCGGGAACATCCAACTCATAATTCAACATTTCATTAGAAAACAATAGCATATCTAAATAATACTTCATTAAAGTTTCATACTACACCATATGAACATAGATTGTGGTCTTATTTCAGTTGCTACTAATACATACAATAGAGAAAAATCAACAAATAAGAGATTTAGTTTTTCTTGGTTAATTATATCGTTTTATTGGTGATAGGTTCCGAAACGTATTGTTGTTACTGTCTCCCCAAAAATCTGTTAGCTACCTTTATGGTTTCTTGTTCAAAACCTTTCATAAGAGTTTCTGGACTCATACACTCTTTTGTTTTCTTAAGGTTTGGTTGAAACACATTGTTACGAGAAATTCTTATAAACATCTCAAATTAATACAAAAAATTGCTTGTACAAAATTCAACTTCACTTTAGCACAAGAAATACATTTGTAATGATTATCAATAAAATTATATCAAATAATGTTTATCGATGGAAAGATCATATGGTTAATGGTAACATAAATTATGATGAAGTGCAAAATTTCAATATAAAAAAAATTAAAGATTGATTGCTTTTAATGTTTTATGAAAAAATATTAGCAATTACATTTCGATAAGAACAAGTTCTCAAGATAAGAAAACAAAAAATAACCTCTCCGTCTCGGTCACAAAGGACCCCAAATACTAATGGAATATGCGTCATATATGATTGGTACCACTTTAGTACCATAACCAAACATGGGTCGTAAAAAGTATGTTTAAAATTTCAATAGTATTTGCCATAATTTGTTGATATAATACTTGTATCTCTAATTGAAAAAAATGATTTCTGAAACATAATTGGATTGTATTTAGTATGATCTAAATTTTAGTAATGATACTAAAATATTACTGAACCTCAACCTGAAACATGTTTTGATCCTTTCATTGGAATTAGCTAACAAAAAATATTTACAGTATTTCGATGAACCCAAACCTGAAATCAAATGCACGGGGGCGCTTACTGCCTGGCGTGGGAGAGAAATCATCACGAAGGAAGGGCGTGGAGTATTGTGCCTTCAACGCGACAGAGGTGTGGGAAGAGAGCAGTTAGTGCAATCACGTGGGTAAGCCCAGGTGAGAAATACAAGATTTGGTAAATAGATGGAAAGAATCTAATACAGGCAAATGTGGACCCACGTATAAGCATACAGCCAGTCGTGGCTTCTTATGATTGGTTGGAGACACACCGGTAGATACCGGCTCCGCCAGAATTGCATTTTCGTTGTGTCACACCTCTCTTGTTGTCTCGCACGATGTCATATTTACTCCTATTTACATAGCAAATGCCAGCACACAGCCAATATATACCGTCCATTCCGCTAACCTTTTCCCCCGAGCATAGCAACCGTGGTGTCGAAAGGAGCAGACATAGGATCAAATTCGGGACCGTGGACCTCCTTGAACTTGCCGCGGTACTTCTTCCACTAATTTCCGAAGCCACCGGTGATCCACTTCTGGTCTGTGGGTACATCCGGTTTGATCACCTTGGCTTCCCTGTCTCATAGAATGCCTCTAATTTCGCCATGACCACACCCGTGTTTGTTTTCTTCAATTGAGATCAAAAGGAAAAATAAAAGACCATAACACTCACTCCTATTTACATAGAAAAAATGCCACCGCACAACTATCCATCTCATCGAGAACCACGCAGTGGCGTGGTGGTTGGGGAGCTGTGGCTCTACCCGGCCCACCCGTGTTCGACTCCCTGGGGGAGCGAATATTGGGTGTTTTCTCACCCTGGCACTGTGTGCCAATATCCCCTGCGAGCGGTGCTTCCAAGTGGTATTACAGTGTGCCCACTGTCGCAAGGGCTTTGCCCTGGTAGTCTTAGGCTTGCTTCGGCTGGTATATGTTGTCTATCTAGCCTGCGTACTAGGGGTGTGCGTGTGTGTGTGTGGTGTGCGTGTGGTGTGAGTTTAGTACGTGTGTTCAGATACTACAGCTGTACCTAGCCTAGGGGACTCTCAAAAAAAAAACTATCCATCTCATCTCACACGCTTTTCCATCTAACAAGGTTATTTCATTACAAACAAAATTCATGCAACAAACTCTATCTCCATCTTGGTGCCAATGAGACTAATTCTATCATGTCTGTGTATCACCGCATAATTTCAGCTCATCTTTTCAAGTCCCTTGTCGCCAAGTCGACATAGATGAGCCATATTGTGCTCCTCACCTTCATCGACCATGTCAATCTATGGGAAAGATGCGGAGAATTATACACATGAAGTCCCTCGACTAAACCCTATCTCGTTTCGAACAAAATTCACGTAATACTAATTCTTTATTAGTACTCTATACAAAATTATGCCGCTGGTGGATGCAGGAGAAAGAAGGCATCGACACCTGGAAAAACCTTGAGTGTTATTTTCAAATTATATAAGGTGATTTAAAAAAACAAAGCCTTATAGAAGGGTGAATCTGTAAGGATTTGTTTTACTGTTTGGCCTTTTCGTAAAAGAAAACTACTCCCTCCGTTCTAAATAACGACTTCCATTTGTCCAATGTGAATATATCTATACTTATAACATGTCTAAATACGTCCACATCCACATATAGATAAATGAAAGTTATCTAATTTAGAACTAGGAGTAATTTAGAACTAGCTAGCAGGAAGAATGTATGAGTGACTTTTTAGGGGTACGAGAGCCCTGCCGCCAGCATATAGCCCACGGGAATTTTGAGCAGAGTCCACAAAGCCCAGTAGGCCCACTCCGACCCCGCAGAACCAGCATAAGACCACACCTGGTCTGGTCCAGCCGAGTCCACTCCACAGTCTCACATTCCGCCGCGACCAAGTCGAGGTGATTCTCTGCTTCCGCCCCACGCCATGGCCACGACCGCCGAGGACGCCGCCCGCCGCGCCGCCGCCCTCGCCAAGCACCGCGCCAGCCTCCTCAAGTGCCGCGAGCTCGAGTCGCAAGTCAGCACAGGTACCTCCTCTTTCCCCTCCTTGCCCCAATGCCACATTTTTTGGGCGTAAACCTAGCCTGGCCGCCCGTACGGAGACCCTCTGCTCCAGGCGGTGACCCCGACGAACGAGCGGAGGAATCAGCCCGTGCGCTAGACCCGCTGGCTTTGTTTTGCTCCGATTGCAGAGTTTCCCCCGGGATGGCTTGCTTCGGTTGGGGTTTTAGCCCGCTAAACCCTCGCCCTTTTGGGCCCTGATCGCGTGCTTAACCCCTCTGATTTATTTGTTTCGAAATTAAATTTCTCTGTCTAGTTGGTAGATTCCAGATTTGGACACGGTTTAGTCACGGAAAGCCGTGGCTTTGCGCTGAATCTAGCCAGGGTTGGTATGATTTGTTCGGTGCTGACTGTGGGATTGGAAGCAGAGTGCTTAACGCCTGATTTATTTATTTCGAAATTAAATTTCGCTGCCTAGTTTGTAGGTTCCGTATTTGGACACGATTTCCTCATGGAAAGCTGTGGATTTGCGCTGAATCTATCTTGGGTTGGTCTGATTTCTTCGGTGATGTGGGGATTGGTGATTGGAACCAGAGTGCTTCACCTTTTATGTTGTTCAATGCAACACTATGATGCTACTACACAATGCAACACCTCCGTCCGGACTGTTCGTCCATGATCCTGTTAAATTTTTCTCTGCTCTGCTCCTGTTGAGCATTTTCTCTTTTTTTTGGCTACTGTGCAATCGGCTTGCTTGCTTGCTTGCAACGGTGATTTTTCATGGAATGATACTATTTTACTTTATGATGCTCAATGCAATGTTTTGATGTTATATGCAAGTAGCAGCGTTTTATCTGCAGATTTGAGCGAAACAGGATGACGGTCCTCAGTTGGGACTGTTCGTCCATGCTCCTGTTAATCTAACTGCTGTGCAATACTGCATTTCTGCTTGCTGGAGATACAAATGCATCCTGCCATTTTCAGGTTCGGTGGTGCTTATGGTGTTTGACTCGCATTGCGATTGCAGGGCGCGAGAACCTGAAGCAGGCTAAGAAGGACCTTCAGAAAGCTGAGGAGCATGTCAAGGCGTTCCAGAGCTCTGGCCAGCTTGTGGGAGAGGTGCTGCGCCCGCTTGACAATGAGCGCTGTGAGTGTGAATTGGAACCTTCATAGAACCTGACTTCACCATCGAAATCGTTGTGTTGGCTGTTCGGTTTGGCCCTTGCTGACGACAACTCGCTGTTCTTTCACTTGCAGTTATCGTCAAGGCTAGCACCGGCCCTCGATACCTTGTCAACTCTCGCAGTAAGCTGAAGGCGGAGAACTTGACAACGTCCACGCGTGTGTGTCTTGACACGACGTCGCTTACCATCATGCGCATTCTTCCGCGTGAGGTATCGCCCTGTTTGAGAACATTTGTTATCTGTTTGTGCAGTTTATTAATATGTTCTCCATTAGTTGAATCAAATGCTGGCTGTTATATTTTGAGGACGTGATTTACCATTCTGCTTTCTTCCAGGTGGACCCTCTAGTGTTCAACATGATTCATGAGGATCCAGGGAATGTCAGTTTCTCTGCTGTTGGAGGGCTATCTGACCAAATCAGGGAAATTAGGGAGACCATCGAGCTTCCGATGACCACCCCTGAGTTGTTCAAGCGAGTTGGGATCAAGCCACCCAAGGTCATCAACGCATACATCTGCATTCCTTTCGTTTCAACGTGCGAAAGCCATCAACATAGAGTTAATATTTGCTAACAACCACTTGGCTCCAGGGAGTGCTCCTTTACGGTCCACCTGGCACCGGGAAGACGCTGCTGGCGAGGGCTATTGCAAGTAACATAGATGCCAACTTTATGAAGGTGTGCCATATTAGATTGTTCAGCAGTTTTGCTCCCTTTTTATATATAACTCTATGTTCTTACTTATCTGTATTGGGTGCAATAGGTTGTCTCAAGTGCTATCATCGATAAGTACATTGGAGAGAGTTCTCGAATGATTCGGGAAATGTTTGCCTATGCACGTGATCATCAGGTCAGCGCCTCTTTCGACCTCTTCTCATTTCCATCTAATAAAGTTCTATGCTTCAGTAACTTACGTGTGAGCATTATGAAAATGTCATTTTTTTTCTTCAATTTCTCTAGTTCTGTTTATCAACAATAATAAATGAAATGTTGTTATAATCGATAGACACCGCTAGAGTTGCACTTATCTCCAAAACAAATATCAACAGCGATACCCACATTACAGCAGAAATGTGTATATATATATATATATATATATATATATATAGAATGCCCTGCATTTGGTTTCCAGTAGGGTCGTCCCAGCTTAGTTACTAAATATTGTTTCTGTTTCTATTTTGTCTGCCAAGCCGTGCATCATCTTCATGGATGAAATTGACGCAATTGGAGGAAGAAGATTCAGTGAGGGCACAAGTGCTGATCGTGAGATACAGAGAACGCTCATGGAACTGCTAAACCAGTTAGATGGGTTTGATGAACTTGGAAAGGTATATTTCTTTTGCTGGATTTTCATGACTTTGTGCCCAAATATTGATATTCCATTCAGACCTTCATGTATGCACAGGTGTTTGAATGGTTTCTGGATCATTTTTAATTATTTAACATTCTTATAATCTGAACCTTTTATGTCTGTGGTTTGTTCTTTTCTTAGCTCAAAATATGCTTAATTCTTAGGAATATGATTACTCGTATGCACTGCTTGCATAAAAAAAAATCCTACTTATCTCTAGACATGCATTTCCTTTTTGGATGCTTCCGGATGATGGAAATCGTTAGTTACCTTTCTGAAAACATGCTGAACTTCCCAGGAAAGTAATTGCAGTTGTATTCACTGTTTGTATAATGTTTCTTCCTACTTGTACCAAGACATGTGTTTTCTTGTTGTGGGTGCTTCCGGATGATGTATTTGTGTTGCTAGATTTGATGGCTTTTTTTCTAAAACTTTTATATTGCATTCAGACCTTTCATGCATGCACGGCATTTCCGTTCGAATCGTTTCTGGATGTATGTTCAGTTATTAAATTATTGGAATCTGAACCTTTTATGTCTGTGGCCCGTTATTTCTTAGCTAAAAATATGCTTAACTTTGAGGAATATAATTACTATTTGTATTTACTGTTTGCATAAAGTTCTTTCTACTTGTCCTAAGACGACGGAATTTTTTTTACCTCAAAATTTGCTGAACTTTTCAGGATGACATTGCTGTGTGTACTCACTGCTTGCATAACCTTTGCTTTTACTATGCATTTACTTGTTGTGGTTGCTTCCGAATTTTTTTGTCTAAACATATTTGCTTCCCTTGTTAAACTTTCAGGTGAAAGTGATCATGGCAACCAATCGCCCGGACGTCCTGGACCCTGCGCTCCTACGCCCCGGGCGTCTAGACCGCAAGATCGAGATCCCTCTCCCCAATGAGCCGGCCAGGGTGGAAATCCTCAAGATCCACGCAGCTGGGATGGCCAAGCATGGCGAGATCGACTACGAGGCTGCCGCCAAGCTAGCAGAGGTGAACTCTTCTTCTTTGTCTCACCTAGGCAAAACCTCACAGCGCACTGAATGTTCCTCTTCTGAACCCTCTGTCGTGATTCCAGGGATTCAACGCCGCTGACATGCGCAACGTGTGCACTGAGGCCGGCATGGCGGCGATCCGGGCGGAGCGCGACTACGCTGTCGACGAGGACTTCATGAAGGTGCGTCGGTGCCTTGCCAGCCTGCCTGCGCTTTTCTCGCCAAATGTAGACACGTCGGCGCCATTCAGCGTAGCGTCTTATTTTCTGCTACATGTATGTTTGCAGGGGGTGAGGAAGATCGCGGAAGCGAAGAAGCTGGAGTCGAGCGCTGACTACAAGGCGGACTTCGGCAAGGACGAGAGAAATTGACAGGGTGGATTAACCCAGCTAGCTGATCCCTTTTTTGACGCGAGGTTTAGATACATGTCGATCCATGCACATTTTGAACACAGGGAAGTCGTATGAGTTGTATGATCCAGACGCCATCCTAATCCTCGTCCGTGGGATGACACATCCTGGTACCCAACTCGCTGATCCGGCGATGTAACGGAACTGATTTAAGCCTCACCTGCTATCTCAGCTTTTTGGCATGTACTGTTCCAGTGCGCTAAGTTTCCTGGTGGGTACATGAATTGGAGGGTTTTGGACTGAAATTATGGCCTAAATGAAATGTTGTGCTGATCCGATGCTCTGGAGTGTCTCACTCTTGATATAATTTCGCCATGATGCGCACGCGCCTCTTGTGTGCTGCATATGTCTTTCCAGTTGTGCAGCTTGCGGAATATTCTCTTTCTAAGAAATAAAGTTAATTTTTTCTTGATGTTTTCCTTGTTCATAAACTTTATCAAATCTATCTGAATATTATA
This sequence comes from Poa pratensis, assembly GCA_947311845.1. Taxonomy (NCBI): domain Eukaryota; kingdom Viridiplantae; phylum Streptophyta; class Magnoliopsida; order Poales; family Poaceae; genus Poa; species Poa pratensis. The sequence continues at coordinate 3,309,957 of CAMZMU010000089.1, forward strand.
CCATCGTTGATTACGTACTGCTTGAAATGATTTATAGTGTATAATGATGGAGATCTGTCCTCCAACTGTCCTTGCGGAAAGTTGTTAATGCCAGTTCTTAGCAGGTAGATTAGATGGATTGCCGTGTCATGGCAGGCACGTCGTACTTGGAATTGATCAAATCGGATATTTACTATTTGTAGGAAAATCTATGTGGGCTACACATACATATACGATGTCATATTCATATATACACAAGTGGTGCGTGCTCCATGATTGTGTGATTTTCTATCATAGCGGCCATTGACCACAGTAGCAACTCACACTCGAGCTAGAGATCATTGTGGGCATGCATGAGGATGAGGGGGACGTGCACAGTGGGTGGGTGTGCGAGATCAGCTACTCTCATGTATTCTGCATCATGGAGCGGCTGGCCACTGTCGATTCTTCTTCCACCGACGTCTTTGTGGAATTTGGGATCTGAGAGTTAGCAAAATACTACTACTGCAGTACCTAATTTTAATCTGCTAACTAGAGCCTTTTGCATTATCGATCACTCAAAATGACATTCATATGGATACATCGCCGATATTGTTATGTGTGCTTTATCATGACAAGAAACTGGAAAATTATGCATAATTCGTATATCAGGGGTCCCCAAGTATATATATATATACTTGCAACAAAAAAAAAACAAATATGCGTACACTTGCAGTTCAGTACTGCTATAAATTTAGGTTGGAACAGGCAAATTCCAGCACGTACGTACACTTGCAACAACAACAGAAAAATGTACACTTGCAGTATAAATATACTCCCTCCGTTCCAAATTAATTGACGCAAATTTAGAACAAAGTTTTACTAAAACTGCGTCAATTAATTTTGAACGGAGGGAGTAGATAGGAACATTCCATGAATGTGATATTGTATTTAGCATAACATTTCTATGGCTATAGTTTCCTCCCACATCACATAGAACTATATTTTTTATTTGTCACTTCAATACCAATATAAAGGGTTTCCCTCGCATTTGCGAGGGCCACCATGCTAGTGCTATAAATGTACTAGCTTGGAACAGGGAAATTCCAGCGCGTACGTACACTTGCAACAACATTAAAAAAATGTACACTTGCACTTGTTGTATATATACTACTAGTATAAATATAGATAGGAACATTCCTGTCTAAAACGGCCGTTAGTTGGTCCTGGGCTTGCTGTTTGAAACATCCAAGGACCAAATCTGCCAGGAGCAGTATCAAGCCAAGCCAAGCGCTATACTATTTTCAAACAAATTGAAGGTGGTTGCGAACCATTTGGGCAAAATCCCGGCCGGGGATCCGTTCATCACGATCTCCAGCTGCCTTGTGCGAATCGTATACCAGCTAGTTTTTCCAATTGGCACATCGATTACACGCGCGAACAAGCGCTTGCATGCATATTATGGCAGGCACGTCGACTGATCCTGTACGATTGATCCACTAATTCCAGCTTTGCTTAGTTTCTTATAAATTCCAACTGTCAATATGGATTTAGTTGATTACAATTTTGAATTGGGTGCACATGTTGCGCCAAAATAATAATTTCTCAACATCACTTTAGGGGCACGTCTGTTTGCATTTGACCCGTAAGTAGGGAAGGCGCGTGTATGTGAGCGTCTGCGTTGTACTGTGTTTCGCAAAAAAAAAAAAAGGATTAGGCTAACGAATGTTAGAAGGATGCGAAAATGGAACCCGTTTGTCCCACTTTTTCTCCATCTTATACTAGTCTAATACAAAATTTTATGATAGACTAGTACAAACTAAGGAAAAGTGGGACAAACGGGACCGTTTTCGCATCCCTTATATTATGCGCCATTAGTGCCCGAGATTAGTGTATTGTCACGGGTGAGATGGACAGCTAGAGGGCGCGAGTGAGTACGTGGGGTACGTACGTGATGACTGGCCGATAGTCGATAGATAGATCGATAGCTCAGTGTCGTCGTCGTCCCGGCGGCCGGCCGTCCGTCGGCCGTTCCGGCGGGGTCCAAGTCCAAAGATTCCTTCCAGCCAGTCTTCTTCCACGAATTCCATTTCCAGCGCGGTCCCCCACTACAGCGGAGCTGTTCATACTTGAGCCCGTGTGTGTACTTAACTCGCATGTAGTGTTGTGTAGTGGAGTGTAGCTTTGTAGGTCACCACTCACGAATCGGGTTCACGGCGGGCTGAGCGCTAAAACATTTTTGATTCTCGAAGATATGTACTGTAGTATTCATGACTCTTTTGATGCCTGCATGTAATCTCTCGTGTCTGTCATTTTGGGGTACAATTGTGTCCAAAATAAGGGGGAAAAGGAGAGATTTTACAGTGCATTACACTATACATTTTTGGGGGCGAATAGCTCCTGTGCGACGTCGTTGAGGGCAATTGTCCAGCATGCGACGACGTTGGCTGAAATAGCCCTGGTGCGACGTCTTTTGGCGTGGGAATAGCTCAGACAGGACTAACTGATAAAACGGCTGTCTGGCTCTTAACGGAGGCTGACATTAGGTTAGGACTTGGCTGGTTATGTGCTCCGACTGGTGGGATCCACTCAGTTGCCACGACACCACACGGACCAACCCCCTTCCCGCTCGATCCCCCTTGCTCGACGGCGGCGCCCCCTTGTCCGGCGGCGGCAACGATTTCTTCTCGCCAGCTGTGGAGCGCCTTCTCGGCGGCGGCGCAGCTTTCTCTGGTGAGTAATTTCGCAGCCCTAGTCTCGTTCCCCTCAATTTTGGATGCGTCTGTGGCCTATATCTGTTTCCCCCCTGTTTCCCGGCCGATTTGAAATCAGAGAAGCGTGGAGAGGTGCGCGTGGATTGAATGAGATGGAGCCCGGAGAGAGTTCAAATCGGTAATGCGCACCCTCTTCTAGCTTATTTGAACTCGATTTGGTTTTCGTCCCCTGCACCCCTAGCTGACTGCCGCTTCCCGCCCGCCATTGACAGGGGAGATTCTGCACCTAGTTTCGAATTTACAGTTGAATTCTTTCCTTGTAAGGCCAAGCTAGGTGATGGTAGCGTTCGAAACATTGAGAGAGACACGAGGATTATTTGGGAGGTCAAATGTACAGATATTGATCCCCAAGAACTTGAGAGCATGGAGGAGAAGGCAGTGAAGAATTTGGTGGAGAGAATTGGGGAGAGCGTTATTTGGGGTCCAGAACAAGAGGTATCACTGCTACGGTATGATGATTGCATGAACGCTTATGTCCGAATTGAGGATGGAGAAGATATGGTTGATGAAATTGATCGACAAGAAGGTTGGACAAGGAAAAAAGCAACCTTTTGGGCAGAGCTCATTGATTTGAACCAAGATTCCAGGGTTGGTTATGTGCCATCAAAGATGGCTTCACAGATGGCAGATGCTGAGTGGGCTGCAGAGAAGCAGCTGTTGTTGCCAATGCTCCCTGAACTGACAGTGGTATGTGAGGACACGAGGGCTGCTGGAGATGCAGAACAGGGGGGTACCCCAGAACAGGGATGCCATGATGCTAGGAAGGTTGTTGTTGATTGGAATGAAGTAGAATTAGCTGAACGCACAGATTTGGTCATTGAACCAATAGCTGACACTAAGATGGCCGAAATGTTTGGAATTCCAGTTGATGACAGAGATAAGGAGAAGGATGACTGTACTTTGCGTACTGATGGTAACACAAATTCAGGCAATGAAGAAGTGGATGGAGAGTTGATGTTAGATGCTGCAGATGATGTAGATGATGCACATGCTGATGAGCTGGTGCATGTGTATGACAGAGAGAACCCTGTCATTGCGGTGGGGAAGATGTGGCCAAACATGGAAGAGTTTAGGATGTGTTTCAAGACCTATGCAGTGAGACATGAGTTTGAGTCCAAGACTCTGTGGACTGATCGAAAGAAATTTTATGCTAGGTGCCAAGGTTTTGATGGAGGTGCCAAACCTTGCAAGTGGTACATATCTGCTAGACGACAACCTGATGGCCATACAATCAGGGTAAATCAAATTCCACATGAGCATACATGTATGAGCAGTTCACAGCAAGTTTCAAGGATGACATCACAGCTTTGGATTACACAAAAGATTACTCCTATTTTAGCCAAGACACCAAACACTACAGCAAAGAGACTTCAAGTTGACCTGGAAAAGATGTATCCCATTGTGCTGAAATATACAACAGTGTGGAAGGCAAAACAAAGGGCAATGAAAGAATTATATGGTGATTGGGCAAATACATTTAGGATGTTGTATAGTTTTAAAGCAGAGGTGGAGAAGAGGTCACCTGGCAGTGTGGTGGAGATAGATACTGAGGTAAAAGAGGATGGCAAGGTTTATTTCAGCAAATTTTTTATGTGTTTAAAGCCTTGCGTAGATGGATTTAAAGCAGGGTGTCGTCCATATTTGAGCATCGACTCATCTTTTTTGACTGGAAAATGGAATGGTCAGTTGGCAGCATGCAATGCTCTTGATGGACACAACTGGATGTTTCCTGTTGCCATTGGAATGTTTCAGTCAGAGACAGAGGCATCATGGACATGGTTCATGATGCAGTTGAAAAGAGCCCTAGGGTCAGTATCACCTTTGGCCATCCACACAGATGCATGTAAAGGGCTAGAAAATGCAGTGAAGTTTGCTTTCCCTCATGCTGAGCAGAGGGAGTGCTTTGGCCATATGTGGATGAATCTGATAAAAAAATTCAGAGGAGAAGAATTTGGGCGCATGTGGCCGGCAGCAAGAGCCTACACATCACAGACACATTCCTATCACCTTGGTAAGATAATGGCAGCATGTAGTGAGAATGATTTTGCTTCATGGTTGAACACCTATCATTCTCTGTTATGGTATAGGTCAGGTTTTAATACTGCAATCAAGTGCGATCATATCAACAACAACTTGGCAGAAAGTTTCAACAACAGGGTGAAGGAGTTGAAAGACTTGCCTGTGCATGACATGGTGGACCAAATCAGGATCATGATCATGCGCATGTGGGAATTGAGAAGAAAAATTGGATCGATTTTGGAAGGGGATAAGCTTCCGGCAGTGGTACAACAAGTGGTCAACAGGAGCAGAAAGCTTTCACATCTATCTGTTGAGAAATCTTCATTGTGGGGTGCTGAAGTTAGAGATACAAAGACTGGCAAGAGGCATGTTGTTGACACTGATTTGCATGAATGCACCTGCCTAGAGTGGCAACACACTGGGAAACCATGTGAGCATGCCATAATTTTTTTGGCATCTAAACCCAAGTTAAATATGCACCCATATTTGCATGATTATTACTCGGTACAAAGATTCAAGGCTGCATATGCAACTCCAATTCCAGCACTGACAGACCAATCGCAGTGGCCTGAGGTGGAATTTGAATTTTCTATGTGTCCACCCCTCACTAAAAGGAAGGCTGGGAGGCCCAAACAGAGCAGATTCAAAGCTTGGTTTGAGAAAGGTGGGAGTAGTAAGAAAAAGAAAAAAGATCAAGATGAAAAGCCAAAAAGGCCTAAAAAAGGTAACAAAAACAGATGCAAGTTGTGTGAGGAACTTGGGCATAGAGTTGGTTCCACACAATGCCGTTACACTCCGGAAAGGCCAAAGTATGTTAATTTTGTTGTTTGTGTGTTGTTTTTGATTTTGCTGCTTTTTTCAGTCTAACCAAGCGATATAATTTATTTTTCAGAAGGAAGCGTGCAGAAAAAGGCCCACCTCTTGTTGTTGAACAATGCTGGCCACAGAAAAAAGCAAGACTCAGTGGCAGTAGAAAGAAGAGAAGTTTCAGTTCACAAACTGAACCTGTTCTGGATGCACAGGAGCAAACTGAACCTGTTCTGGATGCACGGGAGCAAACTGAACCTGTCCTGGACCTTGCTGTGCAACCTGAACCTGTCCTGGACCTGGCTGTGCAAGCTGAACCTGTCCTGGACCTGGCTGTGCAAGCTGAACCTGTCCTGGACCTTGCTGTGGTGCAAACTGAACCAGATGTTGCTGATGTTGTCCAAAATGAACCTCTTGGCCGTGCTGTGGGTAGGCCTAGTGGTTTTGGTAAGAAAAGAAAGAGTATCAACAAGTTGCTTGCTGTACAAGTTGAGAAGGAGAAGAAACCGAGTGGTGCCCGTGGTAAGAAGAGGCAAAATAAATAGAATGATGTTGTACTAAACTTGATTTGTTGTATTTGTTGTAATAAACTTGATTTGTTGTATTTGTTGTAATAACTATGAATGGTGTTGTTGTAATAATTTGCCACTTGGTCATTTCAATTCAAATTTGAACCAAAATTCAAACTTTTATGCCACTTGTGTTATGCTAAGCTTGGATGTTGCAATGATTTCAAACTATTATGCACTTTGTTTGATCTAAATGGTCATCAATCCGAGGCCTTTTGCTAACTCCTGAAAAATGTGTTTCAAATGAGCCCCAAAGGTAGGGTAAACGGCCCCATTTCTAAGCAAGTTTTTTTTCCACCTTGTCTAAATGAGCCAAATAAATTTCCTAGACATCTATTCTACCTATAAAGTGTCATTCCGAAGTCTCACTATTTTATTGAATTAATCTTCATATTAATTATTTTCTTTTGCATAATAATGGTTTAATTGCAAATCATAAATAAATAAAGTTCAAAACATGAAAATGAAAAAATAAGCTCAGATCTATCTTAGTCACTCAAAAATGAAGCTTTGGTGGGGTTTTCACAATTTTCATTTTCAAAAACATTTTCAATCCACCTACTCTCTCCTTTGAAATCCATACTACTCTGTACAACATTTCACATTTGAGTGAAGGCATTTTCGTGCAAATGTATGTACACCATCTTTATATTTTTTTCTCGTTACTATATGACATAAGAAGACTATGTGCGCAGGTTTCTTCATTTTTTGATTTTTTTTGAATTAATTATGCTCATTTGAAAGTGTTCGAGGTCTCTCACTTGATTTTAGGATTTTTCGTGAAAATGCATATAAACCATATTTATTTTTTTTTCTAGTTACTATACAACATTACAAAACCATGTGCGCAGGTTTCTTATTTTTTTGATTTTTTTTGAATTAGTTATGCTCAACCCTAGTTTGGTCAACCCTCACGAAACCCCGTTGACCGAGGCGAAACCCCGCATAACCCCGCTAACCCTAGCTCGTATTTTTGGCCGTTGGATAAGCCCTACGTTGGCCGTCCGATCAAGCAAACCCGCAGACTCCCGCGTTTTGGCCGTTGGCCGTTGGATCGACGCCTTCTAGAAGGAATCTAGCACGGACGGTTGCGATCGGCTGAGCCATGGCGATCCGCGAGACTCGCGTTCTGTACTCTGATTGGCTGGCCTGTTTTCTAATGTTTTCTTTTTTCCAACACGCACAGGGTTCGGGGGTGGGCAGTTGGGGAATGGATTTGAGTCACTGGCTCGTGGTTCCCACCGTGTGCGTTGTGCTACGCGCCCGTCTAGCCTCTCCGCCCGTGACCTAGTCAGCGATTCAGATTGCATGCATGTCTCCTTCCACGTCGCACCGCAGCAATTTCGGCCGCCGTTTCAGACGCACGCCTCGCTGCCACCGAGCCGTCGCACCGCAGCAATTAAACGCGTCAGACTTTGATTCAGACTCAAAAACCGAGCTCTTTTCAGACTTTGACCCGTCGCACCGCAGCAATTACACGGGAGAGTAATCGCACGCCGATACACATGCCAACCCTCTTCTCTCTATTTATACATCTCTCTTCCTCTCCCCTCTCCACACAAGCCACAGCCAGATCCATCTCCTCTCGTCTTCCTCTCCTCTCTCGAAGCACAAAGCCACAGAAGCCAGATGGAGTTCACCGGAGTCACGTACTGGCCGCCGCGCACCTACCCGGAGGAACTCTACCCCCCCGGCGTGTTCGTGGAGAACAGACTCCGCGTGTGGGTGATCTCGAGGTGGAGGACCCCGTTTGAGCTCGCCCGCGAGTTCCTCGCCTCCGGCTATCGCCACCTCAACCGCCCAGCGGGCATGCGGCCCATGTTTAGCCTCGACGAAACCCGTGACAATCTCGGCAACGTCGTGATGCTCACGGCCACCTTCGCCAACCCTTTGGACGCCCGCTTCCTCCTCGGGACCGTCTGGTGGTGCGGCTGCGAGTTCATCGCATTCACCATCTACAACTTCTACACCAACTACGACGCGGCCTTCCCCACCCCCCGCCATGTGCACAGGCTCCCCTACAACATCAACGACGAGGAGTGAGCAAGAAGGGGCGCCCGAGCAAGAAGATGCTGCAGCCCCGTTTAAGTTTTATTTACTTCGTGTCATTTACTTTCCCTTGTCCTGTCGTGTCGTGTCTCCATCCAGTTTCTACTTATTAGTAATGAGTTGTAAGAGTGTGTTTTCATTAGTTGTAAGGGTGCTACTATATGTAAGGGTGCTACTATATGTTTTTATGTATTGTTCGTGCTAATATATCTATGTTTCGTTCAAGTAATATTGTACTTTCTTTGCATTCTAAGACGTACGTAATAAAGACAAAAAAATATATCTATGTTTGTTTCTATGGGCTCCCCTACGCGGGTGGGCTGCTTTTCTATTTGAGCCTGATTACTTTCTCACGGCCCAACACTCTGTTTTTTTTTTCTCAAAACTGAACTTTGGTCTACACTCTGTTAACTGAGGGCACCCGCTAACTGAAGAACAAAAATTGCGTGAAGAACAGACGAACTTTCCAAATTACTTCTTCGATTCAGTTACATGAACTTGGCATGGTGCACAGATCGCGTCCTCTGCCGTCACATACCGAGCTAACTGACCAACTAAACCCTCAAATAGCCAACGATGGATGAATAACAGGTAAAAGAAAAATGAGCAGCACATAGACAACTCCAAGAGCAATTGCACACAAATAGAAAATTGCAGCCATCTGATTGTCCTGCTTCTTCAGATCGACGAGTTTCTTTAGTTGTTTGCTCATTTTATTCAGCTCGGCCTTCACTTCCGCGAGATCTGCATTCTGCACCGTAGCAGATCCCAGTTGCTCCACCGCCGACGGCAAATTGGGGGCCAGAGTTGTGCCCGCCTTTTCAATCCTCTTGATATACAGATCAAGCCACTCGAAATGATCGCATGGAAGCAGATCCTGAAAAATAGGATGCAGTTAACCCAGATCGGATGAAACCCAAAATTGAGGAAAATAAAACGAAATTGGGAAAATTGGGTGAGGGGAAACCCAGATCTCACCTTCCCCGGCTCTGGTTTGCTCTCGCATTTGACATACTCGCGCCCGGCGTTGCCGTTCTTGTCGCTGGTGGTGACCCGCCGCTTCAGAGGCACCGTCCGTGGGCACTCAGGGCAACTAAATAGCGGAACTGGACCGTAGCGCGGCCAGTTACGCTGGGAGGCGGAAGCAGAGCTCGAAGACATACCTCTACCGCCGGCGTTGATGCGCGCTGTCGCCAGAGAAGAAGGGGGACGAGAGGATGCGGGCAACGGTCGGAAAGCTCGCTCGCGGGGGATGGCTCTAGCACGGGGGCGAGATGGATCTGTTTTGTACCAGCTGATGACACGCCTCGCCACGGCCCAATACCAAGGTCCAAACGTCTCGCCACGGCCCAATACCACGGCCCAACGCCACGCCGACCGCCTCCCGTTCCCCTTCTTGCCCACCCAAAGGTGTCGCCTCCCGCTCCCACTTGCTCGCCGCCGGTGACCAATCCACCTCCAGCTGCAGATCCAGCACCGCGCCACAATGTTTAGGAGGGGGAGTTCAAACGCGGGCCATTCCGGTGGCGGTAACCGCTCCGACGAGGAGCGGAAGGAGCGAAAGAAGCGGCCGGCGCCGGAGCCGAAGCCGGAGCCTGAGACGGACGATTTGCCGACGGAGGAGGACGACGATGAGTTCGTCCTTCCGGACGATTTGCCGCCTTTTCCGCCGGGCGGGTGCCGCGTCACGCGCGGCGGCCGCACCGGCACCTGCAGCTTCCGCGTCCTCCAAGACGTCGTGTTGCCAGCATGGAAGAGGGTGGACGACGCCGACGCCGAGCTGGCCGCTGCGGAGGGGGCGTTCAAGGCCGGCGAGGAGGGCGCCGAGCAGCGCTTTCGTGTGGCGGTGGACGCGCGGGAGGTCGCCGTGGCCGTCCTCCGCATCGTAGAGCAGGAGGACCTCGGCGTCGATCCGTAGATTGACGACACCGCCGCCGCCGCCGCACCACCGCCGCCGCATTAGTTTTTATATTTTGTTATTATTAGAAGTACTATGTAAAATGGCCGTTTGTGGCCCACCCCCCTAAATATGAATGAAAATGGCCCATATATGGCCTGTTAACATTTGCTGACATGGACAAAGAGGTGGGTCCCACGCTCGAAGGTGCTCCTGTGGGTCCTTTGCTGATGTGGATAAGTGGGGGTCCCACCAGGCTCACATAATTCCAACCCCTAACCTGTCCCTTGCGGTTAAGCCGGACTGTCGCACGCGAGCTATTTCAGCAGCGAGGTGGTGTCGCACGCGAGCTATTTCAACCAACGACGTCGCTGTGCATCGATTGGCATGAAAAAACGTCGCATAGGAGCTATTCGCCCACATTTTTGGGTGTAGTACTATATGACACATTTGATGGATAATATTAACTGGGCCAGTTTTAGGCAACGACCTTTTTCTCCCTAATTAAACATCTTCTTCAACACATATTTGCGATGTCGTAAATAACTTGCCTTGAACCGTGCCAACATTCAAAACCGGCAGCACCTTGTGTATCTCGCCGCCTTAGGAATGCAGATTCCAGACGTCAAACATCCTTCAACCTAAAGTGTGGCTCGCGCCACACTTGCATGACAATATCATGAAATTTGCAACCATATTGAGTAGATCTGACGAGACAACATGCACTTCCTCCCCCGGGACGAGTAATACCTGAAATTCCTCTCGGGCTCAAATGTACTTCAAAAGATTTGGCATATTATTTTGGATCCACACCATCCGATCACCTTGCTCGAATGAACCACATCGCGTTGATGCACCTACCGTAAAACATCTACTCCTCTCCGGTCTGTAATAACTGTCGTGAGAAAATAGCGAAGGAGCACAAATCGTATGTATAACGTCCGACACTCTTTCTGGATGAGGGGGAGTAAAAAAAAACCTGTCCAATTAATGTCACGTACTCCCTCCGTTCCCAAATATAAAATGTTTTAGACTTTGTCCACATACGCATGTACACAAATGTATCTAGACACATTACGTGTATATATTCACTCATTTGTGTATATATCTAAACAACATGTGTAACATCTAAATATAAACATCTTATATTTAGGAACAGAGGGAGTACGACTAGAGCAGCACACTGTGTTACTTTAGTCTAAGATAAAATTTTGCAAAGACTTCCAAGGTAGGATGGGTCACGGGGTCAAGGTAAAAATGGCGGCCCTCTCAATCTCTCCCATACAGCGACATGCACAAGGTATCGTCGATCGATCGTGCATGTCGCGATCGGACACGACGCTCTTTCTCCGGCGCGATCAGCAAAGTCTCGCGCCCGCACTCGCAAGCTAGCTACACGACGACGGAGTGTTCCCTTGGCCTGGCATGGCGCGCATGCACGAGAGAGGAGAGACCCCTAGATCCTACTCTACTCGTTCGATTTTATTCCGCCCCCTTCTTCTTCTTCTTCCTCATGCCCCCCACGTCGTCGATCCCTCGCCTGCTTAAAGCCTCACGACCCCCCATCACTAAGCAGGACGAGAGAGAGACCAGGCTACCACACACATTCCTCCCGTCCACATCCGAATCAACGCCATGGCCGCCGTGCCGCACACGGACCTGATCCTGACCATTCTCCTCCTCGCGGTGTCCGCCGTCGTCCAGGCCCAGCTGGCGGTGGCCTCCTCCGCTTCCTACCGCTGCGGCTGGTGCCCACGCCGCTCCACCGCGTCTCTCCTCCCTCCCGACTCCGGTGCCCTCACCGGCCCAGCCTGCGGGTACGGCTCGGGAACGGTAGCATCGGAGCTCGCCGAGGGTGGATTCCACATTGCAGCCGTCAGCGCCGGCTTCTTCCGCCACGGCCAGGCCTGCGGGGCGTGCTACCAGCTGAGGTGCAGGGGCCGGACGGCGTGCGCGGAGGACGGCGTCAAGGTCGTCGTGGTCGCCGACGTGCCGGACACGAACAGGACGGGCGCCAACGGCCGTGGGCGGTTCCTGCTCACCAGGGACGCCTTCGCCGCCATGACCAACCGCGCCGCCATGACCAACCGCGCCGCCATGTCCGTTCATCCCGACGAGGGTGGCCGCCTCGCGGGCCTGGACGACGACGCGACGGTCGACGTGGACTTCAGGAGGATACCGTGCGTGTACGGGGACAAGAACCTGTCCGTCAAAGTGGAGGAGACGAGCGTCAGAAGCCGGGGCCGCCTCGCCCTCCGGTTCCTCTACCAGGGCGGGCAGACCGACATCGCCGCCGTCGAGGTCGCCCAGGCGGTCGTCAACGGCGACAACGACGCCTCCGCGCCGTCGCCGCCGTCAACATGGCGGTACATGACGCGGCGCGAGGGGTCCCCGGGGGTGTGGCGCACGTCGCGGGCCCCGTCCGGCCCGCTCCGGCTCCGGATCGTCGTGACGGCGGGGTCGGGCGGCAAGTGGCTGCGGTCCGACGGCGCGGTGCTGCCCGCGGAGTGGGCGCCCGGCGGGGTGTACGACACCGGGCTGCGCGTCACGGACGTCGCCGCCAGCACCTGCGGCGCCTCCTCCTGCAACGCCGCCGGGGCCGGGGACGAGGACGGCGAGGAGGAGCTCAGATGACAGTCACGCCATGCATAGCGAATCCACGGAACTAGTGCTCGATCGGAGCCCGCGCGCGCGCACGGCGCCGGCCGGCCGGCCACCGGGAAGAAGGAACGCTGCTGCTGCTGCTGCTGCTGGTGCCTGCATGTGCACTGTACATGGACGTGTACGTGTCGGCGACTACGTCCACTGGTCCATGCATGTCTATGATCGTGCCATGACGATGAGTTTTTGGGTAAGGACAAAGTTTCGGTGTCTGGTTCTAGACCGGGGAGGTTGGAACGTAGCGTCACATGTGTTATTGGAGCATGTAAGTACATAGCCTGTTCTGGTCTTGGAATCACATGACAGCGTTGCTGTTTCCGCTGCTCGTCTTCTTCCTCTTGGTATAGTAGGCATTATTGATCGTAGAGACGTTGAGTGCACGTACGAGCTGGTTGATTAGTCTGCCGACTGAGCTATACACGCATAGTCTGTGTGAACGATCCTCGGAGATTTTTATTAATGTGTGACCATGCATGTTGGTGATAATTGCCGACTTCGAAAAACATTTTGTATGTTGTAAATTTATGAACAATCTAGATGGTTAGGTTTCTTGTGGTGGAACCAGGCCATGCATCCAGATTCAGTTCTGGACTTAACACATGGGTGTTCAACTCGACTTAATATTTGATTTAATTGGTGTTTTTCATTCAGTGGTAAGTGACGTGCCCGTCAACAGCAAGTCGTATGTCGCGACTTCGCAACCTCAAGACGTGTCAGCTCAGTGTTACGAAGGTGCTCATAGGGTACGGTGGTGTGCATGCGTTAAGGGGGATGCATGTTCGTGCTTGTTTGTGATTCTTTAAAAAATATCAACAAGCGAGTTATCATTAAGAATGGGGCAATATAAGGGTTTTAGGAGCAATAGAGTAGTGATACAACTTTGAGTTACATCAAACTTTACTTGAAGTTTAATTGTAAGTCGCCATCTCTAGCTTCATCCTTACACCGCTTGAAATCCCACACGGTTCTAGAAATCCCGTTCCACCATCATTGATAACGGAACAATAGAACAACAACGTAAGTTCATAATTCCAAAGTACAAAGCTTAAAAAGAAAAACCACCCCCCGACATGTAGCGAGGAGAAATAAAAAAAACAGAACAATATGCATTTTGTGATTAAGAAAATGTAAGACGTGTCCGCTACTCGACCACATGGATAAATATAAACCATAAGATTTTTCAATGTGGTATATACGGATGCGTGTATTTTGCAAGCATGAGGAGGTAAACGAAGACTAGAACCAGTTTTTATACTGGAATGGCCTTTTTTTTTTCTAGTGTATGTTTTTTTATAAGCCAAGCTGGATCTGCAATCCAGAAGCACAGACGGGCTAAACTAACTAGGCCGGTTAATAAAGCAACAACCTCCACGGGCCTTATCAAAGCTCGGGCCCAACCCACGCTGCGGCAGCGAGTGAGCCAGATCCATCCCACCACCACCCACCCGCCGGCCACCACGCACACTCAGGCGTAGACTCGCTGACACCGACCGGGAGAAGAGGAATCCAGGGCTGACGGCGGCGATGGGCGGCGGCGCGGCGCACGGCGGCACGACCTACAAGGGCTACACCATCCCCCACAACAAGCGCTGGCACACCGTCGCCGGCAAGGGCCTCTGCGCCGTCATGTGGTACCCACCTTCTCCCCGATCCCCTTTCTACCTTCTTCTCTTCGCGACCCGCAGTGCTCCCTCCATCTCCGCCGATTCCGGCAGTTCCCCGCCCTGCCTTATGACGCCCGAAGCGTATCACGACTTGGCTCGAAATGGGGACACGGGATCCGCCCCTCTGCGGGGGGGATTTCCTCTAGGCTTGAGGGCTGAAATGCGATCTTCTTGCTGCTCGAGCCAACGATGAGTATGTCAGTAGGTGCAAATATTCCGTACCAAACGCTAGTAGTCCGTACCAAACGCTCTGTTCGGGGATCTGGCTAGAGCGGGAGACACTCGGCCACACAGTTCCTTGCACCCGATCTGGGTCTGGTTAGCCCACGCGATTTACCATCTGCTGGGTTATCAGCGTAGCGGCGATGCACCACCTGTGCTCGGTAGTTTCGTCGATGATTTGCTGAAATTTTAGATGTTAGGTTCCTAGACAAGGATAGGCAACTATCTTCACTTGCTCCAGCGCGAAATTTGATGTGCACTTGTTTTGCTGTGCTATCCTTGACAACTTAGTGAGAAGAAGCTCTCATCTTCGACCGTAGTAAGTTAGTAACAGCCAAGCATTTCTCCTTTATCAGTTTATAACCGTACTTAAAATCACGCAATTGGTGCACAATAAGCAATGAAGAGGTAAAGATGGCTATGTGCATCACCCCATGGAGAGGCCGAGGCGTTCCCCTTTTGTATCTTTATCAAGTTTGCATCTTCATAACTTCTGGAATCTGAATTATGTTGCACCAATCTTTTGCAACTAAACCATGAGTACTCATAGCTACTAGCTAGACAAACCCAGTGGCCAATGTCAGCACCACAGAGCAAAAACACAAACAGCTCAACAGAGATGCCTGGTATGAAAGCCTTCAGCTCTAATCATTGTGATGCCGTTATCTTCTTCCTCGTTAAGTTGTTTAACTCTATGTTACGGCCGATTGGATTGGGAACAGCTATTTCTGTTTTGCTCTTAGATCCTCTTGCCACTCAAGCCAACGATGAGTAGGTGCAAATCCGTAGCAAATGATCAGTTTGGAGATCTAGAGCGCGAGCCGATAGACGGACACACATTTTCTTGTGCCTGATCTGGTTCTGTCTACACTAGGCGATTTACCAGCTTGCCGAGCAATCAGCGTAGCGGCGATGTGCTTGGAAGTTTTGTAGTTGATTTGCTGAAATTTGAGATAGTAGGTTCTTATTGTTGGTCATGATAGGCAACTAACTCCACTTGCTTTTGCTGTGCTATCCTTGACAACAGACTAAGAAGAAGCTCTCATATTCGATCGTAGTAACTGCCAACTCTTTAACTTTTATCGTTTTATAACTGTACTTAAAACCACACAAGTGGTGAATAATAATCAAGAAGAGGCTGAACATCTGTAAAGATGGCTGTATGGATCACCCCATGCAGAGCATGGGCGTTCCTCTTTTGTAAAAAACACATATTTATCACGTTTGCTTCCTCATGACCTGTGGAATCTGAATTATGCGAAACCAATCACTTGCAACTAAACCATGAGTACTGATAGTTAGACAAAGCTAGTGACCAATATCAGCACCACAAGCACAGTAGAGAAAAAAACACGCAGCTCGACAAAGATGCATGATAGCAAAGCCTTCAGTTCTAATCACTGTGATGTTGTTTCCTTCTTCCTTGTCAAGTCATTTACATCATTTTTCCAAAAAATCTGGGTGTATATGCTACCAGGAGTCATCTGCCGACGCTAGCATTGAGTCAGTAGGATGTAAAAAGTTCTGTAAAGCTAGAGCTTTGGCATCTTTGATCTACGTTCATTGTGGTCCATCCTCCCTGATTCAAAGCTTTACCCAATCATTATTTCGTTGGAGGATATTCAGATTATTCTAATAGCACAATTTTGAGGAATTTTCACCTTCATAACCAAAGTTTGCTGTCTACAGGTTTTGGATTTTCTACCGTGCTAAGCAGGACGGTGCTACTCTCTTGGTAACACTCTGTTCATTTTGCTGCTTCCATTTTACACATACTTTGATTTACTCGAATACATGTTTTGTAATACTGATGTTTTCAGGGTCTGCGTCATCCTTGGGACGGGCATGATGATCACTCGCATGGTCATGGCATGCACTTGAGCATGAGGTATTAGCTTGAGACCATATCTCCACTCTTGTCATCGTTTGAGCTTGCTGGTCTCTTGCTATAGAGTTTATTTCCATTGTTGTTTTGAGACTGAGAACCGTAATCGCACAAATGTTGGTTGCTGCACGGAATGTCTTAATATCTTCAATGTGTATCAAGATTATACTGTTCTTGAAAATTACTTTCATCACGTGTTGGGAGGTGCATAGTCATTGTATGGTACCTCCACTGGCAAGGGATATCTCAGTTGACAGATATTCTAGCGTGTGTGAGTAATAATCATTTAGAGGTACCATCTGGTGATGATCTACATCATCTTGCTTGCTTTGTTAGATTGTTGGTCAGCTCAGCTTGCCGTTATGTGCATCAAAGTATTTGGCATGCTCCTATCTCCCCCCACCGAAACATTGCATTTAGAAAATGCCATGTTTTATCGTGTAATGCGGCTATTGCCGATGGCATGTACGTGCTATGTTCGCTTATAGTGTAACAATAACTGTTTGTCTCACCTGGAACTTGTCTATCCTTGTTTTGCGCAGGCCTCATCCTCGTCGTCGCTGGCTCATTAAGCTATGTGCTGCAAGCGACTGACAGAGGCGTGTATTGCTTTGCTGTTTCGACAAACAAAAGTGTCTTTGCTAATAAAAGCACAGTGTCATTTCACCCCCTGTTGTATGCAACTTTCTTTCGGCACGCAAGAGTTGTTTTATCTCCTGTGGTGCTTACTTTTTGTATTTGACTTGGAGCTGGCCTCGCTCGGTGGCAATGCGATTCTGCGAGGAACAGTCCGTGCGTGTCTTGTGTTGTTATTGCTTATTGTGATATTTACAGTTTTCTACCGCAAACTCCATGAGAAAACCCTCTAACAATGTATGATGCTGCCTAGTGACAAACATAGTAGCATCCATATATAGACAGTCAGTAAAGACATGAATGGTGTGTGTGCTGCCTGGCCATGTACTGCATCTTGCTCTGCTTTGCTCCAGTGCTATACATAAGCGAGCGAGAACCCTCCTGGATCTCGAGCCTAAAACCCTTAAAACTGGCAACACTCAGTCCGAATTCATCATCAGAACTCTGACTCTATTTAGGTATGATGAACAGCGTGAGACTGAGGTCCCTGCTCCAGGCCCCGAAATTCAGCTCTGAATTCCGTCAAATTTCCAAGGCGATATATGATTAAGCAACGTTGTCGAGCTTCTCTGCCGGTGCTGGCAATGGCAGATGGTGGACGGAGAGCAGACTGCGCGGTGGCGGGGCCTGCAGCAACAACTGGAAGAACGAGATGTGCAACGTCTCCTGTTCCTGGCATGTCCATGGCCTGAATGTAATAACATGGCGTAGGCTAGTATTTGGAATGCGTTTAGTTTCCTAGTGTGTTTGGCTTGCACGCCATGGGTTGTGTTCAGGGGAAGTCGAATCAAGTCAGGTTCAAACGGAAGTACTAGTCCAGTAGTCCGAGTAGTACTAGGTTCTAACTGGAGTCCATAACCCAAGGCCCGATCGATCCGGCCTACAACGTCTACTCCATCCATCGCGAACCTGCACCGAAATCTCTCCCCAATGGAGGACCTTGCCGACGAGATCCTCCGCCTCGGCGCCGCTTGCGGCCGGTGGCGCTCCCTGCAGGCCCAGACACGAGGTGGCTGGCCGGACCTCCACGAGGATGTCCTGTACCAGATCATGTGCCGCCTCCCGTCCATCCACGACTGCCTAAGCCTCGCCGCCGTCTGCCACCACTGGCGCGGCGCCGTGTATCTACGCTTGCCGTGCTCCCTGCCCAAGCTGTGCCTGGCGCTCCCTGACGGGACGTTCTACACCTTCCAGGCCGGCGACTCCTCCGTCTTGAAGCCCCGTGATGATCTACGTCGTGGTGGATCCTACTGCGGCGCCACCAGTAGCCAGCTTCTCTCTAGCTCCGACGGCTCCAGCGTGTACAGGCTCGTGAACCCTTTCACCGGGCAGGACAGGCTGCTGCCTGTCCCCTACGGTATCCCCGTGCTGCCCGATGACATTGCTGATATGCCGGCTGCTGCCCAGGAAGACCAGCTGATGACCCAAGAGGAGATGCCTGTGCGGAAGCTGGTGTTCGGCCCCGACGGCCTCGTCGCCGCCATCGTGGGCCACCACGAGCACACCGCCAAGGTCGCCCTCTCGGCGTCATGGTCATGGTCAATCGACGCGCATGCCCACCTGTGCCGCTGGTACGCCGACATGGCCTTCTTCCACGGGAACCTCTACGCTCTCACCATCGACGGGCACCTCCTCGCCCTTGAGGTCACCTACGACGGCGACGGCATGCCCATGATCTCCAACTACGAGCACGTCATCGACGGTGCCAGCTGCACCTACGCCTTACAGGAGTACACCGGGACGCGCTACCTCGTCGTCAGACCGCGCGGCCGCGGCCTGCTCATGGTCTGCAGGATAATGCTGGAACACGGCATGTCGACGTACGATCTTGTGGTGTTCCAGGCAGACCTCGGGTCGTCGACGTGGGTCCAGCTAAAAACCCTTGGCGGCGACGAGGCGCTCTTCGTCGGCCGGCTTTGCTCTAGGGCCGTGCGCGCGGATTGGCATGGAGTGCGTGGCGACCAGATCTTCTTCGTAAATGATTCGGCTGGAACGGAACTGCGTATGTGCGATGATGCTTTCGCCAATGTGTACGACATGAAGGATGGGAACATTAGCCGGCTGCTGTCGATGCACTCGCACGGCGGGGACGCCGAGGTGCCGGCGACGTGGGTCTTCCGCGAGGACGCCGACACAGAGGAGGAGTGAGGGCGCATGAATACCATGGGATTGTGTATTTTGTATCTTCGATTAACACATGTATGGAGCACTGTTCTCTAACTTTGGCCGAATTTACCAGATTATGGTTTATTTTTTTCAATGCGCATAGCTTCTATGTTTCACTACTACTGTATTATTCATGATGACTAAAGCAAGATCATGCTTCCATCGTTGGCTTGCAACCTCGTAGCTACCATTATTTCCATATATCCATCTTCCTTTTTCTCCTATATAAGCTATGAAGGTCCAGGTGAAAACCTTGAGGAGGCCTTGGTCAGTGGCAGCGCCATCAGGCGTCGTTGACCTAACTGAAGGTGTCACCGTAGAACTTCCCAAAGCAACCAGAAACTCCAAACTACCAAGCAACCTAGAATTAGCAAAACCGGTCGAGCTAGTTATGGTAGTTCGCAAGACGATTAGACAAAGCAAATGCCTTTGCGACTCTTCTTGCCGAGATTTCTATCTTCTGATCCGCACTTGTAGCTCTTCAAACTCGTGTCTTGGAAGGTTGCTTCAACTTAGTTCAAGTGGTGGCCTGCAACTATCAGCAATCTCAGCGCCAGCCCAGTACTGGAGACCTTATGCTGCCTTCTAGTTGTAGAAGTGCCACACTAACATTTGAATTGACAGTTATTCAGGTAGCCGTGGCATTCCTCACTTTCCTTCACAAGCGATATTGCCTGCATTTCTATAAGACGATGAATTACATATTATATGTACACTTTTTTATTCTAGATGGTTTAATGTTCTTTTCGATGCTTAATGAAGGGTTTGCTTGTTCATGGCCTCAAAATAGTGCACACGGTCAAGATTTTAGCTATCAATATGCATGCCCTTAGTCTGGACTCTGGATTCGGTTATTGACTTGTTGAGATGCTTTCCGTGTTTGAAGAAGTTATACATTGAGATGATAATTCTTTCTTGATGGTTCATTGTGTTCAACTCTCATTTTATCTGCTTACTATTCTGAACTGGTTGATTTTTATTTGGCTATGTTCTTTGCTAGTCAAGTGGGCCAGGGAAAAACAATTTGTGGCATCGTAAACACAATGATCTTATAAGTTTTCTTGAAATTCGTCTAAAGAAAATTCACTAGCGATATTATTGGGGCATCAAGTCACATCTTGACTTCAAGACATTCATCGTACTAAACGCTAACGTGCTATAGGTAATGACTATTGGGGTTCATTAGGACGATTATAACGAGGAGTTTGTTGCACAACAACTTAAGAAACTTCAGCTGGATAGCAAGGCCTCCAGAGGCGCTCAGTTTCATTTAACACCAGACTATTGTCACCAGAGCGCTTGGTATTTTTGTGCCCATGATCTGGACCTAGCTGATCCCTTTGAAAGAAATGAATTGTACCAATATTTTACTTTGTCCTGACTATAGCAGTTCCTATGTTTGTAACCTTTTAAGCTGGTATTATCTTGTACCTTATGACATTTTAAACATGGTATATCCATGCCGTTAGCTGTGTTGAAATCAATACTGTTTCTGATATGCACTTATATGATGAGAAAGTACAGAGTTGTTGTGGCTTGTCAATATCAAATGAAGCCATGTGTTAAGTCTTATTATGAAGCCATGTGAATTGATGGCACTATGTATCCGCATCCCTACATCTGCTGTGTCATACTCCCTCTCAACCCAAGTTATTTTCCATGAATATTCTCGAAGTAAGGTATTACTGTGGTTATTGCTTGCACAATGTACTGTGTAGGCCTTAATGTACCGATATTCTGTTTTTTTTTTGTTTCTTGCCCAATGGAAGATTTGTGTGGTGTAGCCGCATATTTGGAATGCCCTGTGATGTCCTGTTTATATAAAAATATTTTGAATAGTCACCTTCAGTCGGAACATCGGAATCCAATCCATTTTGTGTTCCTGTATGAATGGGAGAAGCAAGGAGTTGGCCTCCTGTTTCAGGGGTGCGGCCCTGGGAACATGATGATCAAGGGTTCCATCTCCAGGGTTTTCTGTTTCAGGGGTGTGGCAGTTTGGTTGCCTGCTGATGCCATGCCAATGATATAACAGTTTTAGCCCTTTTTGGTGAATCAACTCTGCCTGTGGAATCTATGGATACTATGGATACAACTGCTATGCTTTGAATCGGAACAGAGCAAAAGACACCACAAACGCTGAATTTGAGATTTCTCTGAGAGAATCCTAGCAGCGACATGCAGGTACTTGGTATATACTCCCGAGATTGAACCAAAAAACACAACACATATTGTATGAGTAATTAATATCCTTCTGAGGAACTCTGCAATGTCTGAACTGAACAGGTGTTGAGACGACAACAGCCAATTCAGTCCTCGTGGAGTAGAGGAAGACAACGAAAGAATTGACGTGGAAGGTGAACTATGCAAGTAGAAATTTTTATAGGGCTTGCGACAAAAAAAAAACAGATCAGAAGGAGTAGTACGTAAACAATGATGACTTAACAATCAGAAAATTTTGATAAAATCTCCGAATGATATCAAGAGGGAGACATTCAGCAAGAAAAGATTCCACAAGTTGCACAAGAAAACATTATATCAAGAGGGAGACACTCTAGGGCATCGATCAGCACAGAGTTTCAGTCTAAAACCCTCCATTTCATCTACCCACCAGCAAACTTAGCGGACTGTAACAGTAGTACATTCAGAAACTGAGATAGTAGGTGAGGCACAGCTTGGGTGCCGGGATATGTCATCCCGCAGATGAGGGATTACGGTGGTGTCTGGATCGTACACATCGTATCAATTCCTTGATCAAAATGTGCATGGATCGACATGTGTTAATAAACTCGCGTCAAAAAAGGGATCAGCTAGCTGGGTTAATAAACTCGCCCTGTCAGTTTCTCTAGTCCTTGCCGAAGTCTACAAGCCCTGTCAGTTTCTCTAGTCCTTGCGGAAGTCTGCCTTGTAGTCGGCGCTCGACTCCAGCTTCTTTGCATCCGCGATCTTCCTCACCCCCTGCAAACATCCATATAGAAGAAAATAAGACACTGCGCTGAATGGCGCCATTGTGTCTACATTCAACGAGAAAAGCACAGGCTCGCGAGACACCTTCATGAAGTCCTCGTCGACGGCATAGTCGCGCTCCGCCCTGATGGCCGCCATGCCAGCCTCAGTGCACACGTTGCGCATGTCGGCGGCGTTGAATCCCTGAAATGACGACAGAGGGTTCAGAAGAGGAACACTCAGTGCGCTGTGAGGTTTTGCCCTAGGTGAGACGAAGAAGAAGAGTTCACCTCTGCTAGCTTGGCGGTAGCCTCATAGTCGATCTCACCGTGCTTGGCCATCCCAGCCGCGTGGATCTTGAGGATTTCCACCCTGGCCGGCTCGTTGGGGAGAGGGATCTCGATCTTGCGGTCCAGACGCTCGGGGCGTAGGAGCGCAGGGTCCAGGACGTCCGGGCGATTGGTTGCCATGATCACCTTCACCTGAACGTTTAACAAGGAAGCAAATATGTTTAGACAAAAAAATTGGAAGCATCCACAACAAGTAAAGCATAGTAAAAAAAAAGTTTATGCAAGCAGTGAGTACACACTGAAGCAAATATTTGGGCACAAAGTCATGAAAATCCAGCAAAAGAAATATACCTTTCCAAGTTCATCAAACCCATCTAGCTGGTTTAGAAGTTCCATGAGCGTCCTCTGTATCTCACGATCAGCACTTGTGCCCTCACTGAATATTCTTCCTCCAATTGCGTCAATTTCATCCATGAAGATGATGCACGGCTGGGCAGAGAAAATAGAAACATAAACAGTATTTAGTAACTAAGCTGGGACGACCCTACTGGAAACCAAATGCAGGGCATCTATTCTATTATATACTAAAAGCAAAATGAGGGAGTTTTTCGAGACACCACGTTAATCCACATCATCTAAATTAATTTTAATAGTTAGATCTAAAACGTATGGCTGAGATTATTTTTAAATTAGAGTTACTTAACATGTTTGACACGATATATGTTGGGAAGATCACGTCTCACCAATATGCGTACCTCACAAAAAAAGAGGTAGCCTACGTACCTTCTGTTTTAACGTGATGGTTATTCGCAAAAAAAAAAAAAGTGATGTTAAAAGAAGAAAAAAAAACTCAAACATGGTGGCCAGGGACTCCCTTAACTATCCTCACGTACTTCTGCTAGATAAATACACGCATGTCCATTTAAACAAAAAGGCCACGTACGAGAGTAGCTACCTGCCTTGGCTGAAGCATGATAGCTAAAATTAAAAAAGAAAATCATGAAACGTGGTGCCAAAGGATAGGAGCTTCTACGATATGGACAACTTTCAAATAATCAAACTGACGAGTACGTAATTTCAAAAAAAAAAACTGATGAGTACGTACTTTCTCTATATAATTTAGCCTATGGTAGTGAGTTTAGTTAAAATCAAAATTTGTAGAAATTAACAAAAGATTTGACAGTAAATATCAGCATTCCATATTTTAGATGTTGATTTTTTATATATATTTGGCCAAACTTTAGAAAGTTTTATTTGGACTAAACACCAAAATGCAGGTTAACTATGAACCGAGGGAGTACATTGTTTTTATGATTGAGTACACATAATTGACCAAACTATGAAGTGACAACACCTTAGTCCATTATCGACTGGAATGCCCCTTACAATAAAAAATTACTTAATGATACTCAGAGGGCTTAGTCGGCATATATTTATGTCCTCTGAGGAAATATTACGATTGAATGGGACACAAAGCGTCAAACCATCAAAAATATTAAAGATATGACATTAGTCGACCCACTATCGACGGCGGTATCCCTCACACTATAAAATAGTTTCGTTTAGTGATACACATAGGGTCAAGTCACCATAGAATCTCGATTTGTATGTTTCGTATATAGTATTTACACGGTGGTTCGATACAATCGCTAATCTGAGAACACGAAAAGCGTACACTAATTCTTTTGAATTATTCTGACGGATGATATGCTTGCTTTGTATGGTAAATATATTTGGAAAATTATATGTGTCTTTCTTTCATGTAACGAAATTGACATAAGGGTAATGTTATTTTAACCGGTTTGGGAGTTTTGAGCTATGCTATCCAAGCCATGTATACATTTTGCAGAACACATAAAATACATGTGACTAAGGTGTTAAGAGTCATTGACTGAAGATCATGATAAGTTAAGAGTCTAGAATACTTAGAGTAATACTTCTTTAACTTTGACTATCCATGTATAAACATATTAAAAAATATGCCTAGAAAAAGGTAATTTATCTTTAGATGTATATTCATACAAAAAATGGCCAACTTTTCACCACGTTCATGTTTCTAGAACGTTGCACACTATGACATGGAGTGAGTAAATGAGGGGAAGAAACATCATAATAAGATAATTCTCACTATCTAATGTGACCTACCTTTACTAAGGAGGATAGGCCGTTTTATATTAATTTAACATTTTTTATCAAAGATAACTAATCTCCCACACTAATCTAACATCACATAGAACTATATTTTTTATTTGTCACTTTAATACCAATATAAAGGGTTTCCCTCGCATTTGCGAGGGCCACCATGCTAGTGCTATAAATGTACTAGCTTGGAACAGGGAAATTCCAGCGTGAACGTACACTTGCAACAACATTCAAAAAAAAAATGTACACTTGCACTTGTTGTATATATACTACTAGTATAAATATAGATAGGAACATTCCTGTCTAAAACGGCTGTTAGTTGGTCCTGGGCTTGCTGTTTTAAGCATCCAAGGACCAAATCTGCCAGGAGCAGTATCAAGCCAAGCCAAGCGCTATACTATTTTCAAACAAATTGAAGGTGGTTGCGAACCGTTTGGGCAAAATCACGGCCGGGGATCCGTTCCTCACGATCTCCAGCTGCCTTGTGCGAATCGTTTACCAGCTAGTTTTTCCAATTAGCACATCGATTACACGCGCGAACAAGCGCTTGCATATGCATATTATGGCAGGCACGTCGATCGACTGATCCTGTACGATTGATCCACTAATTCCAGCTTTGCTTAGTTTCTTATAAATTCCAACTGTCAATATGGATTTAGTTGATTACAGTTTTGAATTGGGTGCACATGTTGCGCCAAAATAATAATCTCTCAACAGCACTTTAGGGGCACACGTCTGTTTGCGTTTGACCCGTAAGCAGGGAAGGATTAGGCTAACGAATGTTAGAAGGATGCGAAAATGGAACCCGTTTGTCCCACTTTTTCTCCATCTTATGCTAGTCTAATACAAAATTTTATGATAGACTAGTACAAACTAAGGAAAAGTGGGACAAATGGGAGCATCCCTTATGCGCCATTAGTGCCCAAGATTAGTGTATTGTCACGGGTGAGATGGACAGCTAGAGGGCGCGAGTGAGTACATGGGGTACGTATGTGATGACTGGCCGATAGTCGATAGATAGATCGATAGCTCAGTGTCGTCGTCGTCCTCGGCGGCCGGCCGTTCCGGCGGGGTCCAAATCCAAAGATTCCTTCCAGCCAGTCTTCTTCCACGAATTCCATTTCCAGCGCGGTCCCCCACTACACCGGAGCTGTTCATACTTGACCCCGTGTGTGTACTTAACTCGCTCCTAGTGTTGTGTAGTGGAGTGTAGCTTTGTAGGTCACCACTCACCAATCGGGTTCACGGCGGGCTCACACTACAGGACGCGCCCTCTGTGCCGACGGTGATGTCAGCGCTAAAACATTTTTGATTCTCGAAGATACTCCCTCTGTTTCATTTTAATTGACTGTAACATGTATAGATACATCCACATGTGGTAAATAGCAAGTCAATTAAATTGGAAAGGAGGGAGTATATACTGTAGTATTCATGACTCTTTTGATGCCTGCATGTAATCTCTCGTGTCTGTCATTTTGGGGTACAATTGTGTCCAAAAGAAGCCAAAAAAAAGAGATTTTACGGTGCATCGTACTACACATTTTCGGATGTAGTATATGACTCGTCAGATGGATAAAATTAACTGGGCCAGTTTTAGGCCATGACCTTTTCTCCCTAATTAAACATCTTCTTCAACACATATTTGCGATTACGTAAATAACTTACCTTGTACCGTGCGTATTATTTTGGATCCGCACCATCCGATTGACTCGCTTGACCACGGCCTACATCTCGATTGATGTACCGTAAAACATCTAAAAAAACCTTTTCTGTTAAAAAAAATGTAATAAAGCGTACATGACAACAATGTCATAAAATTTGAAACCATATTAGAGTGGTCTTTTGTATGAGTAGAGAAATATAGGGAGAGATTGGGTTGTCCCCAGTGAAGAATAGGTCAATAATCACCATAACTACTCGCTAGAAAGTAGCCAAACAACCGATCGAGAGTTACGTTCCAAAATCGGGGCGCTTCTGTGGCATCGACGACGCAAGAAAAGGCACCGAACGCTTCGTCTTTTTTCCCTTGTACGGGGTTGATTGCACAGGACAGTTTTGCACCGATCGATCCTTTGCATCGAGCGTTGGGAAGGTTGACGCTTAATGATTTCCTAATTTGACGTTCTTTTTTCCTCCTCCATTAGAGGCAGCATAAGCGCCTGGAGCTGTGGATGCTCTAAGGAAACCAATCACTGTCAAAGGAAAAAAAGGAAACTAATCACGGGATTTTAGTCAACAGAATAACTAACAGAATGAAACTTATTGTGTTTCCTTACTACGAAATTAAAATCCCATAAAGTAACGATACTACTCATTCTGCTTCCTATTACAATAAAATTACAGATGATTTTCGGGGAAAGTGATCGCTAACCGTGGCGGGTAATAATCCCGTTTTTAAAGGAAAGTAATTATACCTCGCGCTCGCTCGTCACGCCCGCATTAACAGGGCTTGAAATCTAGTACCCTGGTCATGCATCTTCCCGCCCTACCTCTCGTGCAAGCTGTTTCAGAACAAGTATAATGACGTCGCCGTTCCGCGTGATGACCCATCCTAGCGGTTCATTCCTTACCTACTCCCTCCGTTCCAAATTAATTGACACACATTTGTCTAGATATGGATGTATCTTAGATACTAAATAAGTATATATACATCCATATTTATACAAATGTAAGTCAACTAATTTGAAACGGAGTGAGTACATGGCTCAACAATCAATCAACGAAAGGAAGAGATACCAGCGCTCGTTCATTATTTTCTTCCCAAAACGTACGGACTCTGTAAATACAAGTCCCTCGTTTTTCCTCTTAAAATGTACTCCCTCCTTTCGAAATTAGTTGACATGTGTTTTTTCAAATATGGATGTATCTACATACTAAAATATGTCTAGATACATCCGTATTTGGACAAACATGAGTCAACTAATTCCGAACAGAGGGAGTACTACCTACTCTCAAAAGATAAAGAAAAACGAAGTCCGTCAAACGAGCCGAAATGAACATACGCCAGACGCCAAAGATGATGAGTAGTAACAGCGCGCGTAGGAAGTTTGGAAAGGAAGCGGAATACCAGCGGATTGATTTGCAGACGAAAGTAATCAAGTCGTTGATTCCATCCCTCGGTTAGTTACTGCCTACGGCATTCAAGCAAATCAGGCGAGTAATTAATGCATTCAGCCACGTCACCGATCCGCGTGAAGCCCATCCTAGCTAGTGGTTCGTTTTCCTTACGTGCATGGCTCAACAATCAATCAACGAAAGGAAAGGAAGAGATACGGCCGAAATTAGCTAGCAGCCCTCCTTCATTATCTTTTTTTTGTTCCCGCCCGGAATACCCTCTCTTTTGGTTGAAATTTCAAACTCTCTTGGCGCCATCCACCAGCCCCCCAGACTCCATAAATAAGAGGGCAGCGCCACGAGACCCGCGTGCGAGTTGCGCGTGTGACTTGTGACTTTGGACTTTGGCGTGGCGGGTGCGGGCGCCGGGCGAGATTGGATCTACCTAGGTAGGCGAGGTGTGTCCTTCGTCGCACGTTCGTGCATCTGTCTCTGTCGTTAATTAGCTTGTTTTGCGGGAGACTGATCGATCCATTCAGTCGTTCGTTCATTCGTTTTGCGGCAAGGAAGGAAAAAAAAGAAGAAGACGCTATGAGTTCGTAGTTTGGACGGACGGTTTTCCAGATGTTTTTTGAAAATCAAAACAATAAAAGGGGACACTGCCGCTATGAGTTCGGTTCGGAAGCCCAGGCCCGGCTCGTGTCCGCGATGGGCTCTAATACATGCCGAGGTCGGGTCCAGCCGAGTCCACTCCACAGTCTCACTTTCCGCCACGAACAACTCGAGGAGAGGCTGCCTCTGCTTCCGCCCCACGCCATGGCCGCGGTCGCCGAGGAAGACGCCCGCCGCGCCGCCGCCCTCGCCAAGCACCGCGCCAGCCTCCTCGACTGCCGCGAGCTCGAGTCCCTCGTCACCACAGGTACCTCCTCCGCCGCAATGGCTGGCCCCTTTTTAGGCGCCCGCCGCCGTGTAAACCTAGACTCGCCGCCCGTACGGACGGACGGCGTCTCTGCTCGAGTCGTCGAACGAGCGAGCGGTCCCCGTGGTGTCCCCACCGGCTTTGCTTTGCTCCGATTGTGGAGTTTCCGCCGGGGTGGTTTGGTCTGGTTGGGGTTTCCGCCCCGTACGGCGTCCCTCTGCCCCAGTTGGCGACGCCGACGAACGAGCGGAGGAATCGGCCCGTGCGCCAGACCCGCCGGCCTTGTTTTGCTCCGATTGTGGAGTTTCCCCCGGGATGGCTTGCTTCGGTTGGGGTTTTGGGCCACTAAAACCTCGCCCTTTTTGGCGCTGCTTAACACCTGATTTATTTATTTCGAAATTAAAATTCCCTGTCCAGTTGGTAGATTCCGAATTTGGACACGATTTACTCACGGAAAGCTGTGCTTTTGCGCTGAATTTTGCTAGGGTTGCTAACTTGCTAGTATGATTGTTCGGTGCTAGGGTGGGCTGGTGGTAGCAATCAGAGCAGATGAGGCAAAGAGTAGACTTTCTGCTGCCGACTCTGCTCTGCTCCTCCTCTTGAGCATCTGCTGCTCTGCAATCTGCTTGCCATGACTGTGATCTGTACTATGGGGATTTATTGTTGGAATGGTAGTTTTTTTACTTTATGTTCTTCAATGCAATGGCGAATGATGCTAATACATGATTTCGAAATTAAATTTCCTTGTCTAGTTGGTAGGCTGTTGATTTGGACACGATTTACTCAGGGAAAGCTGTGGCTTTGGGCTGAATCTAGTGGGGTTGGTATGATTGTTCGGTGCTGTGAGGATTGGTGATTGGAATCAGAGTGCTTCACTTTTTATATTGTTCAATGCAATGCTATGATGCTAGTACACTATGCGATGCAAGCAGTAGCCTTTTTAGCTGCTGATTTGTGCGAAAGAGGATGACTGTCCTCCGTTAGGACTGTCCGTTCATGTTCATGTTAATTTGGTCTCTGCTCTGCTCCTCGTCAGCATTTACTGCTGTGCATTGCTGCGTTTCTGCTTGCTGGAGATACAAATGTATCCTGCCATTTTCAGGTTCGGTTGTGTTTATGGTGTTTGACTCGCATTGCGATTGCAGGGCGCGAGAACCTGAAGCAGGCTAAGAAGGATTTGCAGAAAGCTGAGGACCATGTCAAGGCGTTCCAGAGCTGTGGCCAGCTTGTGGGAGAGGTGCTGCGCCCGCTTGACAACGAGCGCTGTGAGTGTGAATTGGCACCTTCATCTAACCTGCCTCCACCATCGAAACCTGTGTTGTGTTCGCTGTTTGGCCCTTGCTGACGACAAGTCGCTGTTCTTTCACTTGCAGTTATCGTGAAGGCTAGCTCTGGCCCTCGGTATCTTGTCAACTGTCGCAGTAAGCTGAACGCGGAGAACTTGACAACGTCCACGCGTGTGTGTCTCGACACGACCTCCCTTACCATCGTGCGCGTTCTTCCGCGCGAGGTATCGCTCTGTTTGAGAACATTTGTTATCTGTTTGTGCAGTTTATTAATATGTTCTCCATTAGTTGAATCAAATGCTGGATGTTATATTTTGAGGACGTGATTTATCATTCTGCTTTCTTCCAGGTGGACCCTCTAGTGTTCAACATGATTCATGAGGATCCAGGGAATGTCAGCTTCTCTGCTGTTGGAGGGCTATCTGACCAAATCAGGGAAATTAGGGAGACCATCGAGCTTCCGATGACCACCCCTGAGTTGTTCAAGCGAGTTGGGATCAAGCCACCCAAGGTCATCAACGCATACATCTGCATTCCTCGTTTCAACGTGCGAAAGCTATCAACATAGAGTTAATATTTGCTAACAACCACTTGGCTCCAGGGAGTGCTCCTTTACGGTCCACCTGGCACCGGGAAGACGCTGCTGGCGAGGGCTATTGCAAGTAACATAGATGCCAACTTTATGAAGGTGTGCCATATTTCAGCAGTTTTGCTCCCTTTTTATATATAACTCTATGTTCTTACTTATCTGTATTGGGTGCAATAGGTTGTCTCAAGTGCTATCATCGATAAGTACATTGGAGAGAGTTCTCGAATGATTCGGGAAATGTTTGCCTATGCACGTGATCATCAGGTCAGCGCCTCTTTCGACCTCTTCTCATTTCCATCTAA
Organism: Poa pratensis; assembly: GCA_947311845.1. Lineage (NCBI taxonomy): Eukaryota > Viridiplantae > Streptophyta > Magnoliopsida > Poales > Poaceae > Poa > Poa pratensis. Next base: position 3,340,789 of record CAMZMU010000089.1, read on the forward strand.
TAAAGTTCTATGCTTCTGTAACTTACGTGTGAGCATTATGAAAATGTCATTTTTTTTCTTCAATTTCTCTAGTTCTGTTTATCAACAATAATAATTGAAATGTTGTTATAATCGATAGACACCGCTAGAGTTGCACTTATCTCCAAAACAAATATCAACAGCGATACCCACATTACAGCATAAATGTGTTATATATATATAGAATGCCCTGCATTTGGTTTCCAGTAGGGTCGTCCCAGCTTAGTTACTAAATATTGTTTCTGTTTCTATTTTCTCTGCCCAGCCGTGCATCATCTTCATGGATGAAATTGACGCAATTGGAGGAAGAAGATTCAGTGAGGGCACAAGTGCTGATCGTGAGATACAGAGAACGCTCATGGAACTGCTAAACCAGTTAGATGGGTTTGATGAACTTGGAAAGGTGTATTTCTTTTGCTGGATTTTCATGACTTTGTGCCCAAATATTGATATTCCATTCAGACCTTCATGTATGCACAGGTGTTTGAATGGTTTCTGGATCATATTTAGTTATTTTACATTCTTAGAATCTGAACCTTTTATGTCTGTGGTTTGTTCTTTTCTTAGCTCAAAATATGCTTAATTCTTAGGAATATGATTACTCGTATGCAGTGCTTGCATAAAAAAATTTCCTACTTATCTCTAGACATGCATTTCCTTTTTGGATGCTTCCAGATGATGGAAATCGTTAGTTACCTTTCTGAAAGCATGCTGAACTTCCCAGGAAAGTAATTGCAGTTGTATTCACTGTTTGTATAATGTTTCTTCCTACTTGTACCAAGACATGTGTTTTCTTGTTGTGGGTGCTTCCGGATGATGTATTTGTGTTGCTAGATTTCATGGCTTTTTTTCTAAAACATTTATATTGCATTCAGACCTTTCATGCATGCACGGCATTTCCGTTCGAACCGTTTCTGGATGTATGTTCAGTTATTAAATTATTGGAATCTGAACCTTTTATGTCTGTGGCCCGTTATTTCTTAGCTAAAAATATGCTTAACTTTGAGGAATATAATTACTATTTGTATTTACTGTTTGCATAAAGTTCTTTCTACTTGTCCTAAGACGACGGAATTTTTTTTACCTCAAAATTTGCTGAACTTTTCTGGATGACATTGCTGTGTGTACTCACTGCTTGCATAACCTTTGCTTTTACTATGCATTTACTTTTTGTGGGTGCTTCCGAATTTTTTTGTCTAAACATATTTGCTTCCCTTGTTAAACTTTCAGGTGAAAGTGATCATGGCAACCAATCGCCCGGACGTCCTGGACCCTGCGCTCCTACGCCCCGGGCGTCTAGACCGCAAGATCGAGATCCCTCTCCCCAATGAGCCGGCCAGGGTGGAAATCCTCAAGATCCACGCAGCTGGGATGGCCAAGCATGGTGAGATCGACTACGAGGCTGCCGCCAAGCTAGCAGAGGTGAACTCTTCTTCTTTGTCTCACCTAGGCAAAACCTCACAGCGCACTGAATGTTCCTCTTCTGAACCCTCTGTCGTGATTCCATGGATTCAACGCCGCCGACATGCGCAACGTGTGCACTGAAGCCGGCATGGCGGCGATCCGGGCGGAGCGTGACTACGCTGTCGACGAGGACTTCATCAAGGTGCGTCGGTGTCTTGCCAGCCTGCCTACGCTTTTCTCGCCGAATGTAGACACATCGGCGCCATTCAGCGTAGGGTCTTATTTTCTGGTACATGTATGTTTGCAGGGGGTGAGGAAGATCGCAGACGCAAAGAAGCTGGAGTCCAGCGCCGACTACAAGGCGGACTTCGGCAAGGACTAGAGAAATTGACAGGGCGGATTAACCCAGCTGGCTGATCCCTTTTTTGACGCGAGGTTTAGATACATGTCGATCCATGCACATTTTGAACACAGGGAAGTCGTATGAGTTGTATGATCCAGACGCCATCCTAATCCTCGTCCATGGGATGACACATCCTGGTACCCAACCCGCTGATCCGGGGATGTAACGAAACTGATTTAAGCCTCACCTGCTATCTCATCTTTTTTGCATGTACTGTTACAGTGCGCTAAGTTTCCTGGTGGGTAGATGAATTGGAGGGTTTTGGACTGAAATTAGGGCCTAAATGAAATGTTGTGCTGATCCGATGCTCTGGAGTGTCTCACTCTTGAATTAATTTCGCTCTCCTGTGTGCTGCATATGTCTTTCCAGTTATGCAGCTTGTGGAATATTCTCTTTCTAAGAAATAGTTTTGATTTTTTCTTGTTCATAAACTTTATCAAATCTATCTGAATGTTAAACCATCGTTGATTATGCACGGCTTGAAATTTTTTAGTGTATAATGATCTAGATCTGTTCTCCAACCGCCCTCGTGAAACTTGTTAATGCCAGTTCTTAGCTCCTAAATTAGAGGGTATAGCTGTATCATGGCAGGCACGTCGTACTTGGAATTGATCATATCGGATCTTTAGTATTTGTAGGAAAATATATGTGACTACACATACATATACGATGTGATGTCATATATACACAAGTGGTGCGTGCTCCATGATTGTGTGATTTTCTATCATAGCGGCCATTGACCACACAAGCAACTCACACTGGAGAGATCATTGTGGGCATGCATGAGGATGAGGGGGACGTGCACAGTGGGTGGGTGTGCGAGATCGGCTAGTCTCATGTACTCAGCATCATGGAGCGGCTGGCCACTGTCGATTCTTCTTCCACCGACGTCTTTGTGGAATTTGGAATCTGAGAGTTAGCAAAATACTACTACTGCAGTACCTAATTTTAATCTGCTAACTAGAGCCTTTTTGCATTATCGATCACTCAAAATGACATTCATATGGATACATCGCCGATATTGTTATGTGTGCTTTATCATGACAAGAAACTGGAAAATTACGCATAATTCGTATATCAGGGGTCCCCAAGTATATATATACACTTGCAACAAAAAAACAAACAAATATGCGTACACTTGCAGTTCAGTACTGCTATAAATTTAGGTTGGAACAGGCAAATTCCAGCACGTACGTACACTTGCAACAACAACAGAAAAATGTACACTTGCAGTATAAATAGTAGATAGGAACATTCCATGAATGTGATATTGTATTTAGCATAACATTTCTATGGCTATAGTTTCCTCCCACATCACATAGAACTATATTTTTTATTTGTCACTTCAATACCAATATAAAGGGTTTCCCTCGCATTTGCGAGGGCCACCATGCTAGTGCTATAAATGTACTAGCTTGGAACAGGGAAATTCCAGCGCGTACGTGCACTTGCAACAACATTTAAAAAAAATACACTTGCACTTGTTGTATATATACTACTAGTATAAATATAGATAGGAACATTCCTGTCTTTTTTTTTTTGAGAACAACATTCCTGTCTAAAACGGCCGTTAGTTGGTCCTGGGCTTCCTGTTTGAAACATCCAAGGACCAAATCTGCCAGGAGCAGTATCAAGCCAAGCCAAGCGCTATATTATTTTTAAACAAATTGAAGGTGGTTGCGAACCGTTTGGGCAAAATCACGGCCGGGGATCCGTTCATCACGATCTCCAGCTGCCTTGTGCGAATCGTTTACCAGCTACTTTTTCCAATTAGCACATCGATTACACGCGCGAACAAGCGCTTGCATGCATATTATGGCAGGCACGTCGACTGATCCTGTACGATTGATCCACTAATTCCAGCTTTGCTTAGTTTGTTATAAATTCCAACTGTCAATATGGATTTAGTTGATTACAGTTTTGAATTGGGTGCACATGTTGCGCCAAAATAATAATCTCTCAACAGCACTTTAGGGGAACGTCTGTTTGCATTTGACCCGTAAGCAGGGAAGGATTAGGCTAACGAATGTTATAAGGATGCGAAAATGGAACCCGTTTGTCTCACTTTTTCTCCATCCTATACTAGTCTAGTACTACAAAATTTTCGACCAAAATTTTATGATAGACTAGTACAAACTAAGGAAAAGTGGAACAAACGGGACCGTTTTCGCATACCTTATGCGCCATTAGTGCCTGAGATTAGTGTATTGTCACGGGTGAGATGGACAGCTAGAGGGCGCGAGTGAGTACGTGGGGTACGTGTACGTGATGACTGGCCGATAGTCGATAGATAGATCGATAGCTCAGTGTCGTCGTCGTCCCGGCGGCCGGCCGTCCGTCCGTCCTTCCGGCGGGTTCCAAGTCCAAAGATTCCTTCCGGCCAGTCTTAATTCTTCCACGGGTTCCAGCGCGGTCCCCCACTACAGCGGAGCTGTTCATACTTGAGCCCGTGTGTACTTAACTCGCTTCTAGTGTTGTGTAGTGGAGTGTAACTTTGTAGGTCGGCACTCACCAATCGGGTTCACGGCGGGCTGAGCTCTAAAACGTTTTTGATTCTCGAAGATATATAGTATGCATGACTCTTTTGATGCCTGCATGTAATCTCTCGTGTCTGTCATTTTGGGGTATAATTGTGTCCAAAAGAAGCGGAAAAGGAGAGATTTTACTATGCATCGCAATACACATTTTCGGGTGTAGTATATGACTCATTAGATTGATAACATTAACTGGGCTAGTTTTAGGCCACAACCTTTTTCTCCCCAATTAAACATCTTCTTCAACACATATTTGCGATGTCGTAAATAACTTGCCTTGAACCGTGCAAACATTCAAAACCAGTAGCACCTAGTGTATCTCGCCGCCCCAGAGTGTGGCTCGCGCCACACTTGCATGACAATATCATAAAATTTGCATGTTGAGAGGTACTTCCTCCCCCAGGATGAGTAATACCTGAAATGCCACTCAGGCTCAAATGTAGTGCAAAAGATTTGGCATAATATTTTGGATCCGCACCATCCGATCGCCTCGCTTGAACGCGGCCTAGATCGCGTTGATGTACCATAAAACATCTAAAAAACCTTTTCTGTTTAAAAGAAAAATGTAATAAAGCGTACATGACAACAATGTCATAAAATTTGCAACCATATTTCCTCCCCCAGAACGAGTAATACGTGAAATTCCTCTCGGGCTCAAATGACTACAAAAGATTTGACGTACGGACCGTCCCATCCGACCGCCTCGCTTGAACAGGTACGTGTACTGTAAAACATCTAAAAAGAACTTTTATGTTAAAAAGAAAGGTGAAATAAAGCGTATATGTAACAAGCCAGTCGAATTAATGTCGTACGAGCTAGAGCAGCACACTGTGTTACTTTAGTCTAAGATAAAATTTTGCAAAGACTTCCAAGGTAGGATGGATCACGAGGTCAAGGTAAAAATGGCGGCCCTCTCTGTCTCTCCCATACAGCGACATGCACAACGAACCTATGGTCGATCGTGCATGTCGCGATCGGACACGACGCTCTTTCTCCGGCGCGATCAGCAAAGTCTCGCGCCCGCACTCGCAAGCTAGCTACACGACGACGGAGTGTTCCCTTGGCCTGGCATGGCGCGCATGCACGAGAGAGGAGAGACCCCTAGATCCTACTCTACTCGTTCGATTTTATTCCGCCCCCTTCTTCTTCTTCTTCCTCATGCCCCCCACGTCGTCGATCCCTCGCCTGCTTAAAGCCTCACGACCCCCCATCACTAAGCAGGACGAGAGAGAGACCAGGCTACCACACATTCCTCCCGTCGACGTCTGAATCAACGCCATGGCCGCCGTGCCGCACCGGGACCTGATCCTGACCATTCTCCTCCTCGCGGTGTCGTCCGCCGTCGTCCAGGTCCCGATGGCCGTGGCCTCCGCCGCTTCCTACCGCTGCGGCTGGTGCCCGCGCCGCTCCACCGCGTCTCTCCTCCCTCCCGACTCCGGTGCCCTCACCGGCGCAGCCTGCGGGTACGGCTCGGGGACGGTAGCATCGGAGCTCGCCAAGAGTGGATTCCACATTGCCGCCGTCAGCGCCGGCTTCTTCCGCCACGGCCAGGCCTGCGGGGCGTGCTACCAGCTGAGGTGCAGGGGCCGGACGGCGTGCGCGGAGGGCGGCGTCAAGGTCGTCGTGGTCAGCGACGTCCCGGGGACGGCAACGAACGGGACAGGCGCCAACGGCGGTGGGAGGTTCCTGCTCACCAAGGACGCCTTCGCCGCCTTGTCCGCTCATCCCGACGAGGGTGGGCGCCTCGCGGGCCTGGACGACGACGCGACTCTCGACGTGGACTTCAGGAGGATACCCTGAGTGTACAGGGACAAGAACCTGGCGGTCAAAGTGGAGGAGGCGAGCGTCAGAAGCCGGGGCCGCCTCGCCCTCCGGTTCCTCTACCAGGGCGGGCAGACCGACATCGCCGCCGTCGAGGTCGCCCAGGCGGTCGTCGACGGCGACAACGATGCCTCCGCGCCGTCGCCGCCGTCAACATGGCAGTACATGACGCGGCGCGAGGGGTCCCCGGGAGTGTGGCGCACGTCGCGGGCCCCGACCGGCCCGCTCCGGCTCCGGATCGTCGTGACGGCGGGGTCGGGCGGCAAGTGGCTGCGGTCCGACGGCGCGGTGCTGCCCGCGGAGTGGGCGCCCGGCGGGGTGTACGACACCGGGCTGAGGGTCACGGACATCGCCGCCAGCACCTGCGGCGCCTCCTCCTGCAACGCCGCCGGGGCCGGGGACGAGGACGGCGACGAGGAGCTCAGATGACAGTCACGCTATGCGTAACGCGTCCACCGAACTGGTGCTCGATCGGAGCCCGCGCGCACGGCGCCGGCCGGCCGGCCACCGGGAAGAAAGGAACGCTGCTGATGCTGGTGCCTGCATGTGCACTGTACATGGACGTGTACGTGTCGGCGACTACGTCCACTGGTCGATCCATGCATGTCGATGATCTTCGATGATGAGTTTTTGGGTTAGGACAAAGTTTCGGTGTCTGGTTCTAGACCGGGGAGGTTGGAACGTAGCGTCACATGTGTTATTGCAGCATGTAAGTACATGGTTCTGCTTCGGTACATCCCCCCTCCACCAAATTTAAACACAACAACGGCTAAGATTGCTCCGTACCTCTTCACAGTTAAGGGTATGATGGTGATTAACGAATTATTTAGTCGTCATTAATTCGTATCTAGCCCATTAAAACACGTACGGCCCAACTGACCCGTATCCGTACGTATCCTCTGTACATCGTCGTGGGCACATCCTTTCGTCCTCGTCGGCGGCGAGCGCACGGGCGGCGACAGCCTAGAGGAAGCGGCAATATGGGCAAGCGGACGGAGCATGGGCTCTGGTCGTTTACCACGACGACCTTCCGTGTCCTGGTTTGAGGAGCCTGAACTTCCGCAGCAGCTCCTGCCCGAGTAGCACTCCTGCGTTCTGGTTGAGGAGCGCCTGCGGGGCATGTCACGCACGACTGGTAGCACGCCCGCATCCAACGCAAGCCCCACGGTGCACGGTGGCCGGACAAGTAAGCAGCGACAAGGACTGGCGACGTCGAGCAGGTCCGCGTGAGGGACTTGCCGGTGAAGAGCTCGAGCCGCTCGTCCGAGTCTGTGCTGTTGGCGAGAAGGAGTGACGGGAAGCCCCGCTTCTGTAGCTCGGCGTCGCATAGATGGATCTTCTGGCGGCGGTGGCGAGCTCCGGCTCGGTTCAGGCAGCGACGACCGACGAGGAGCGAGAGGTCACGATCGTCAGGATCGTATATACGATCGTGTATATACGGGCCTGGATCTGCATATGGGCGGCTCAGACTAATTAAATTAGGATCCATGCAAAAGAAAAAAAAGACTAATTAAATTAGGATTATTACTAATTAGGGGTAAAAAAGACGACCATGCCCTTTTAAGTTTGGGGGAGGGGGATGTACCGAAGCACAGCTCGTAAGTACATATATAGCCTGTTCTGGTCTTGGAATCACATGACAGCGTTGCTGTTTCCGCTGCTCGTCTTCTTCCTCTTGGTATAGTAGGCATTATTGATCGTAGAGACGTTGAGTGCACGTACGAGCTGGTTGATTAGTCTGCCGACTGAGCTATATATACACGCATGATTTCTGTGGATCCTCGAAGACTTTTTTTAATGCGTGGTCATGCATGTTGGTGATGGTTGCAGTTGCCGCCGACTTCGAAAATACGTAACGATAATGGAGGGGTATCATAACGTTTTGTATGTTTCCCCTACAAAAAGAAAACTATTTTGTATGTTGTAAATTTATGAAAATCTAGATCGTTAGGTTTCTTGCGGTGGAGCCAGTCCATCCGATTTAGGTTCTAGACTTGGCATGTGGGTGTTTAAGTGACTTCACAACCTCAAGATGTACGGCTCAGTCTCATGAAGATGCTCATGAGGTACAATGTGTGTGCGCGCGTTAAGATGGATGGGTGCTCGTACGTATTCGTGAGCGACCATGTATGTGTTTTTCTAAAGGAAAAAACAAGCGAGTGTGGTCTTCTCTAGCTCTATCCTTTCACCGTCGAAAGAACTACAGCTTCAAATTTACCGGAGTCAATGATGCGCAACATGACCCAGGTAAAAAAGACTAGGAACATGCACATACTATACGAACCAATGAGCCATAAAATGTTCCCGGTTTGTTTTCCCCACACGAACTCAGAAACCCTCATTCATAACGGAACAACTAAATAAAAATAATTCTAAAAAAAAATTTAAAGGAAATCCTCACTGCACTGCACTGCTACTGCTAATGTATCCAGGGGTGAGGAGAAATTAAAACCGAACACTAGGTTTTTTTGTGGTTAAGAAAACATAACAGCGTTGAACGTGCTATATATGGATGAGTGTTAATACCCATGATATTTTGCAAGCATGAATATATATGACGCCCATAAGACTGAGGAGGTAAAAGAACAATAGAACCAGTTTTTATACTGGAAAAAAAGGACCTTTTTTCTAGTGTTACAAAAACAAACTGATTTTGCTGGGCCAAGCTGGATCTGCAAACTAGAACCCCAGACGGGCTCAGCTAACTAGGCCGGTTAATAAACCAATAACCTCCACGGGCCTTATCACAGTTCGAGCCCAACCCACGCTGCGGCAGCGAGTGAGCCAGATCCATCCCACCACCACCCACCCGCCGGCCACCACGCACACTCAGGCGTAGACTCGCTGCCACCGACCGAGAGAAGAGGAAACCAGGGCTGACGGCGGCGATGGGCGGCGGCGCGGCGCACGGCCGCACGACCTACAAGGGCTACACCATCCCCCACAACAAGCGCTGGCACACCGTCGCCGGCAAGGGCCTCTGCGCTGTCATGTGGTACCTACCTTCTCTCCGATCCCCTTTCTACCTTCTTCTCTTCCGCGATCCCCAGTGCTCCCTCCTTCTCCACCGATTCCGGCAGCTCCGTTCCTGCCTTATGACGCCCGACCCGCCCTGCCGAAGCGTATCACGACTTGGCTCGAAATGGGGACACGGGATCCGCCCCTCTGCGGCGGGGGATTTCCTCTAGGCTAGAGGGCTGAAATGCGATCTTCTTGCTGCTCGAGCCAACGATGAGTAGGTCAGTAGGTGCAAATATTCCGTAGCAAACGCTAGTAGTCCGTAGAAAACGCTCTGTTCGGGGATCTGGCTAGAGCGGGAGACACTCGGCCACACAGTTCCTTGCACCCGATCTGGGTCTGGTTAGCCCAGGCGATTTACCATCTGCCGGGTAATCAGCGTAGCGGCGATGCGCTACGTGTGGTCGGTAGTTTGGTCGACGATTTGCTGAAATTTTAGATGTTAGGTTCTTAGTGTTGACAAGGATAGGCAACTATCTTCACTTGCTCCAGCGCAAAATTTGATGTGCACTTCGTTTTGCTGTGCTATCCTTGACAACTTAGTGAGAAGAAGCTCTCATCTTCGACCGTAGTAAGTTAGTAACAGCCAAGCATTTCTCCTTTATCAGTTTATAACCGTACTTAAAATCACGCAATTGGTGCACAATAAGCAATGAAGAGGTAAAGATGGCTATGTGCATCACCCCATGGAGAGGCCCAGGCGTTCCCTTTTGTATCTTTATCAAGTTTGCATCTTCATAACTTCTGGAATCTGAATTATGTTGCACCAATCTTTTGCAACTAAACCATGAGTACTCATAGCTACTAGCTAGACAAACCCAGTGGCCAATGTCAGCATCACAGAGCAAAAACACAAACAGCTCAACAGAGATGCCTGGTACGAAAGCCTTCAGCTCTAATCATTGTGATGCTGTTATCTTCTTCCTCGTTAAGTTGTTTAACTCTATGTTATGGCCGATTGGATTGGGAACAGCTTGTATCAGTAGCTATTTCTTTTTTGCTCTTAGATCATCTTGCTACTCAAGCCAACGATGAGTAGGTGCAAATCCGTAGAAAATGATCAGTTTGGAGATCTAGAGCGCGAGCCAACAGACGGACACACATTTTCTTGTGCCCGATCTGGTTCTGTCTACGCTAGGCGATTTACCAGCTTGCTGAGTAATCAGCGTAGCGGCGATATAGACAATGTGCTTGGAAGTTTCGTAGTTGATTTGCTGAAATTTGAGATAGTAGGTTCTTATTGTTGGTCATGATAGGCAACTACCTCCACTTGCTTTTGATGTGCTATCCTTGACAACAGACTAAGAAGAAGCTCTCATCTTCGATCGTAGTAACCGCCAGCTCTTTAACTTTTATCGTTTTATAACTGTACTTAAAACCACACAAATGGTGAATAATAATCAAAGAAGAGGCTGAACATCTGTAAAGATGGCTGTATGGATCACCCCATGCACAGCCCGGGCGTTCCTCTTTTGTAAAAAACACATCTTTATCACGTTTGCTTCATGACCTGTGGAATCTGAATTATGCGAAACCAATCACTTACAACTAAACCATGAGTACTTAGACAAAGCCAGTGGCCTTCAGTTCTAATCTCTGTGATGCTGTTTCCTTCTTCCTCGTCAAGTCATTTACATCATTTTTCCAAAAAATTCTGGGTGTATATGCTACCAGGAGTCATCTGCCGATGCTAGCATTGAGTCAATACGATGTAAAAAGTTCTGTAAAGCTAGAGCTTGGCATCTTTGATTTATGTTCATTGTGGTCCATCCTCCCTGATTCAAAGCTTTACCCAATCATTATTTCGTTGGAGGATATTCAGATTATTTTAATAGCACAATTTTGAGGAATTTTCAGTTTTTCACCTTCATAACCAAAGTTTGCTGTCTACAGGTTTTGGATTTTCTACCGTGCTAAGCAGGACGGTGCTACGCTCTTGGTAATACTCTGCTCATTTTGCTGCTTCCATTTTACGCATACTTTGATTTACTCGAATACATGTTTTGTAATACTGATGTTTTCAGGGTCTGCGTCATCCTTGGGACGGGCATGATGATCACTCGCATGGTCATGGACATGCACTTGAGCATGAGGTATTAGCTTGAGACCATATCTCCACTCTTGTCATCGTTTGAACTGACTGGTGTTTTCTCTTGCTATTGAGTTTATTTCCATTGTTGATTTGAGACTGAGAACCGTAGTCGCACAAATGTTGATTGCTGCACAGCATGTCTTAATATCTTCAATGGTTATCAAGATTATACTGTTCATGAAAATTACTTCCATCACGTGTTAGGAGGTGCATAGTCATTGTATTGTACTTCCACTGGTGAGGGATATCTCAGTTGACAGATTATTCTAACGTGTGAGTAATAATCATATAGAGGTACCATCTGGTGATGATCTACATCCTCTTGCTTGGCTTTGTTAGATTGTTGGTCAGCTCAGCTTGCTGTTACGTGCATGAAAGTATTATGGCATGCTCCTATCTTCCCCCACCGAAACATTGCATTTGGAAAATGCCATGTTTTATCGTGTAATGTGGCTATTGACGATGGCCTGTACGTGCTATGTTCGCTTATAGTGTAACAATAACTGTTTGTCTCACCTGGAACTTGTCTATCCTTCTTGTTTTGCGCAGGCTTCCTCCTCGTCGTCGCCGGCTTATTAAGCTCTGTGCTGCACGCGGCTGACAGAGACGTGTATTGCTTTGCTATTTCGACAAACAAAAGAGTCTTCGCTAATAAAAGCACAGTGTCATTTCACCCCCTGTTGTCTGCAACTTTCTTTCGGCACGCAAGAGTTGTTTTATCTCCTGTGGTGCTTACTTTTTGTATTTGACTTGGAGCTGGCCTCGCTCGGTGGGAATGCGATTCTGCGAGGAACAGTCCGTGCGTGTCTTGTGTTGTTATTGCTTATTGTGATATTTACAGTTTTCTACCGCAGACTCCATGAGAAAACCCTCTAACAATGTATGATGCTGCCTAGTGATAAACATAGTAGCATCCATATATAGGACAGTCAGTAAAGACATGAATGGTCTGTGTGCTGCCTGGCCATGCACTGCATCTTGCTCTGCTTTGCTCCAGTGCTATACATAAGCGAGAGAGAACCCTCCTGGATCTTGAGCCTAAAACCCTTAAAACTGGTAACACTCATCCGAATTCATCATCAGAACTCGACTCTTTTAGGTATGATGAACAGTGTGGGACTGAGGTCCCTGCTCCAGGCCCCAAATTCAGCTCTGAATTCCGTCAAATTTCCAAGGCGATATATGATTAAACAACGTTGTCGAGCTTCTCTGCCGGTGCTGGCAATGGCAGATGGTGGACGGAGAGCAGACTGCGCGGTGGCGGGGCCTGCAGCAACAACTGGAAGAACGAGATGTGCAACGTCTCCTGTTCCTGGCATGTCCATGGCCTGAATGTAATAACATGTCGTAGGCTAGTGTTGAGTTAGTATTTGGAATGCGTTTAGTTTCCTAGTGTGTTTGGCTTGCACGCCATGGGTTGTGTTCAGGGGAAGTCGAATCAAGTCAGGTTCAAACGGAAGTACTAGTCCAATAGTCCGAGTCGTACTAGGTTCTAATTGGAGTCCATAACCCAAGGCCCGATCGATCCGGCCTACAACGTCTACTCCATCCATCGCGAACCTGCACCGAAATCTCTCCCCAATGGAGGACCTTGCCGACGAGATCCTCCGCCTCGGCGCCGCTTGCGGCCGGTGGCGCTCCCTGCAGGCCCAGACACGAGGCGGCTGGCCGGACCTCCACGAGGACGTCCTGTACCAGATCATGTGCCGCCTCCCGTCCATCCACGACTGCCTAAGCCTCGCCGCCGTCTGCCACCACTGGCGCGGCGCCGTGTATCTACGCTTGCCGTGCTCCCTGCCCAAGCTGTGCCTGGCGCTCCCTGACGGGACGTTCTACACCTTCCAGGCCGGCGACTCCTCCGTCTTGAAGCCCCGTGATGATCTACGTCGTGGTGGATCCTACTGCGGCGCCACCGGTAGCCAGCTTCTCTCTAGCTCCGACGGCTGCAGCGTGTACAGGCTGGTGAACCCTTTCACAGGGCGGGACAGGCTGATCCCTGTTCCCTACGGTATCCCCCACGTGCAAGATGAAATCGTCGTCGATGATGTGCCGGCTGCTGATCAGGATGACCAGTTGATCGAGGAGGAGATGCCTGTGCGGAAGCTGGTGTTCGGCCCGGACGGCCTCGTCGCCGCCATCGTCGGCCACCACGAGCACTCCGCCAAGGTCGCCCTCTCGGCGTCATGGTCATGGTCAATCGACGCGGGTGACTCGTGGCGCTGGTACGTGGACATGGCCTTCTTCGACGGGAACCTCTACGCGCTCACCAACGACGGGAACCTCCTCGCCCTCGAGGTCACCTACGACGGCGGCGGCGGCGGTGGCGAGCCCAGGATCTCCAACGTCCAGCAGGTCATCGACGGTGGCACCTGTAACCCCTACGCGTTACAGGAGTACACCGGAGCGCGCTACCTCGTCGCCAGACCAAGCGGCCGCGGCCTGCTCATGGTCTGCAGGATCATGCTGGACCAAGGCATGACCACGTACGACTTCGCAGTGTTCCAGGCCGACCTCGGGTCGTCGACGTGGGTCCAGGTGAGCACCCTGGGCGGCGGCCACGAGGCGCTCTTCGTCGGCCGGCTGTGCTCTAGGGCCGTGCGCGCGGATCGGCACGGAGTGCGCGGCGACCAGATCTTCTTCCTCGATGATTCCGCTGGGACGGAACTACGTTTGTGCGATGCTTTCGCCAGTGTGTACGACATGAAGCACGGGAACATTACCGAGCTGCTGACGATGCACTCGCACGGGGACGCTGAGGCTCTTCCGCGAGGACGCCGACGCGGAGGAGTAATGAGAGCGTATGAAATAATACCATGATTGTTCAAAAAAATGAAATAATACCATGAGATCGTGAATTTTGTATCTTCGATTAACAAGAAGTTTCAAGCTTTGGCAGAAAAAACTATCTACCCGTAGTGTTTTAGGGCAAATTAAGATGCTCAGTCGTGAGATCACAATTTTTTATCCTTTTGGGTCAAATTTAGCTACCGTGCCCATGCACTAGTAGAAACAGGGCCTTTAGTCCAGAGTCGATTTTGGCTCTAGTCCCGGATGGCTTTTGAACCCGGACTAGAGGGTGGGACTAGTCCCGGTTCAACAGCCACGAGGCCGCGCAGGACTAGTCCCGGTTCGTACGGGACCTCTAGTCCCGGTCCGTATTACGAACCGGTACTAAAGGGCTCTTGCCCCTCTAGTCCCGGTCCGTATTACGAACCGGTACTAGAGGTCCTCTGCCTATATACTACATCGCTCCTGCTCGTTTAATATGAAATAATTCATATCTTTAAATCCGTAAATCGAAATTGAACAAATAAAATGTCTAAATCGATTAGAAAAATGAGAGGAATCCAAATTTAACAATTATATCATCTTTTGCATCACAAGAACTCATTTAAATAGGATAAATTACTTTCGAAAAATCAGCACAAACTCATTTAACTAGAAAAATTAGGTAGAAATCAAGAAAATTCCTAATAATTGAGGATTATTCATAAAATGTGGATTACTCTTTGTGAAATTATATGGGTGCCATTTTGCACCATATCTTTTTTAGAGGTTTTTTAATTTATTTAATTTTTTTCAAAAAGCGGTCAAAATGGCCACCATGACTCTTATCGAAGAGGTCTAGGGTTTCACCGAAGCGGGGCTCCGGAGCTTTGGAAACCCCACCAAAACCTAGCGGGTTCCATACCATATGTATATAATTGTTTTGGGTGTTGTAAATGTCCAATATCCTACTCCGGTGTGTGACCGGCTTCACCGGCTTCTCTTTCTCTCTAGTAAGTTGGTGGACTTATAGCTGAAAATTCCCACTTCGGGCGAAACAAAGGGAATCTTTGCAAGAGTTGTGTGGATCTTGGTTTTGGATGTTCATATTTCCTAACCTAACACAACTAAGCAAAAAACTCCACTGTCCTACCCCCTTTCGACTCCGTTCAAAGGGGTATATAGGAAGTTTGACCAGAGTAATTAGTTTGACCTAAGATTAAGTGTATAATTCGAGATTAAATGAGTGGCTAAGTGGAAAGTTTCGAAATAGAATTAAAATAACTCGAGACTATTAAAATAAAAAAAAGAATCTTCAGAATACCTTTAGTCCCGGTTGGTAACACCACCCGGGACTAAAGGTCTTCCGGCCCAGCAGCTCGACGACTGCCACGTGAAGCACCTTTAGTACCGGGTTGTAACCCACCCGAGACTAGAGGGGGGGCCTCTAGTCCCGATTCCGGCGTCCCGGGTGGGCAGCTGGGACTAGAGGTCCTTACCAACCGGGACTAAAAGTCCTGTTTCCACTAGTGATGTGTTTCAGATCACACAAAATTTGGCATAAGCTCAAGAAACGTTTGAATATTGATCAGGTATGAATTCTCATTGGTAGGTTCATTTTTATTTCAATCTGCCTAACGTTTATGTTTCTCTATTATGCATAACTAAAAACAAGGTCCACTCTAAACTTCGTCTCTATTATGTCTTCCTATCTCCTAATACTATATCAAGAGGAAGAAGACGAGCACCGAAAACAGCAACACTGTCATGTGATTCCAAGACTATGTACATGCTGCAATAACACACGTGATGCTAAGTTCCAACTTCCCCGGTCTGGAGCCAGACTCGTAAACTTTGTCCTAACCATCGCACGATCATGCACCATGTACAGAATGCATGGACCAGTGGACGTAGTCGCAGACACGTACACGTCTATGTACAGTGTACATCCAGGTAGCAGCAGCACAGCAGCAACGTTCGTTCTTCCCGGCCGGCGGCCGGCCAGTGCAGTGCGCCGCGTCGCGCGCCAATGGCGCCGTGCGGGCGGGCTCCGATCGAGCACTAGTTCGATGGATTCGCTATGCATAGCGCGTACGTGTCATCTGAGCTCCCCGTCGCCGGCCTCGTCTCCGGCCCCGGCGTTGCAGGAGGAGGCGCCGCATGTGCTGGCGGCGACGTCCGTGACGCGCAGCCCGGTGTCGTACACCCCGCCGGGCGCCCAGTCCGCGGGGAGCACTGCCCCGTCGGACCGCAGGTCCGCAGCCACTTGCCGCCAGAGCCCGCCGTCACGACGATCCGGAGCCGCAGTGGGCCGGCCGGCGCGCGCTAACGTGCGCCACACCCACGGGGACCCCTCGCGCCTCGTCATGTACTGCCAAGTCGTCGGCGACGGCGCCGAGTCAATGTCGCCGTCGGTGACAGCCTGGGTCACCTCGACGGCGGCGATGTCGGTCTGCCCGCCTTGATCGAGGAACCGGAGGGCGAGGCGGCCCCGGCTTCTGACGCTCGCCTCCTCCACTTTGACGGACAGGTTCTTGTCCCCGTACACGCACGGTATCCTCCTGAAGTCCACGTCGACAGTCGCGCCGTCGTCCAGGCCCGCGAGGCGACCACCATCGTCGGGATGAGCGGACATGGCGGCGAAGGCGTCCTTGGTGAGCAGGAACCGCCCGCCGCCGCCTGTCCCGTTCGTTGCCGTCTCGGGACGTCGCTGACCACGACGACATTGACGCCGCCCTCCGTGCACGCCGTCCGGCGGTCCCTGCACCTCAGCTGGTAGCAGGCCCCGCAGGCTTGGCCGTCGCGGAAGAGGCCGGAGCTGACGGCTGCAATGTGGAATCCACTCTGGGCGAGCTCCGATGCTACCGTCCCCGGGCCGTGCCCGCAGGCGGCGCCGGTGAGGGCGCCGGCGTCAGGAGGGAGGAGGGACGCGGTGGAGCGGCGCGGGCACCAGCCGCAGCGGTACGACGTCGACGGCGAGGAGGAAGCACGCGTGGCCGGCGCCGAGGCCACCGCCAGCTGGACCTGGGCGGCCACCGCGAGGAGGATAAATGTGAGAAGCAGACGCTGCTGCGGCGGCGGCGGCACGGCGGCCATGATGTTAGATGGAAACGGAAGAAATGTGGTAGTGCGGCTACTGCCGATGGACGGATAAGGCGGTTGCGATTTGAGAGAACGGGTGGATGGAGCTAGCTTGGGGACGATGGTGAGATGCTACTACGGTTGAAAGGCTTTAAGCAGGCGAGCGTCTCTCATGCGCGCGCGCCATGCCAGGCCAAGGGAACACTCCGTCGTCGTGTAGCTAGTTGGCGAGTGCGCGCGCGAGACTTTGGGCGAGAGAGCGCCTGCTGATCGCGCCGGAGAAGGAGCGTCGTGTCCGATCGCGACGTGCACGATAGAGAGAAACGCTCGACGGTACGTTGTGCATGTCGCTGTATGGGACATACTCCGTAGATAAATATTGCAATATTTACAACATAAAATATTATTAAGTGTGTCTTGACATGTAGTTCTCTTCATAATATCCTAATTTAATTTCATAAATATTGCTACAATTTTTTATAAAGTTGGTCAAACTTTAAAAAGTTGGACTTAGAACAAAACTAGAAGACACTTATTTTAAAAGGAGTAATAGTTACGGGAATTTATCTACGGAGTACGTGTGGCTACCTCATTTCGTAAGTCGAATTCTAATCTCTACTATATAATATGCCTTCAAGTGATGGTACGTTTTTTAAAGTTCCGATTTTGCCCCTGCGCTTTGGAAGATATTACGGTACCGCCACCGCCAAGAGAAATATCCCCAATCCCTCTTGGAGCTCGTCCGGCGCTGTCCATCTGGACCTGGAGCACCTCCGCCGCCGGCTCTGTCCGTTGGGGTCGGACCCTTGTAGGCGAGAGAGCACCGCTCGTCGGCTCGTCGGGTACCTGGCCCAGGATCCGGGCGCGAGGTGCCGGTCGATCGTCAACGGCGGCGGCGGAGGCGGTGGTCCGGTCAATGGAAAAGGAAAGGAGAAACCGTCAGCGCAATCAGCCCACGACTCGCTCTGCTCGATCCCAAAAAGATAGCACGCGCGTCGTTGTTCCGCCGCCGTTGTAGGCGTGGAACCACCGCGTCGGGCCGCCGAGACCGGATTCAGACCGCTGCTGCCACCCCCAACGTTCCTCTTTGCTGCCACCGAGAACCACGTCTGCTGGCAGTTGAGGCGTCCATGCTCCTGGCTGCCATGGTGAGCGTCTGCAGGTTTCCGGTGGCCGGAGCCGAACTGGAGCACGATGGCGTGGCACCAGCTGCCGACCACCGTGGTGCGACGAAGCTGTTTGACGCCGACACGCCGAGCTGCTCAGCGCGCTCAGCAGGCACCGTCGTCTAAGGTCCACTGACATCGATAAATTTCCCCATTGTATGCCCCGTGGTTGGAGAGGCAACACGATTGATTATGCTGTGCTAACTTGTTGCATGTTTGCATCAGTAGTCGAATAGATGCCTGAACCCGTATAGTACAACTCTGTTTCCGGTCTCAATTTCTGAACTCAGTTTGCGAGCTCCTGAAAACTCTCGCTGCTAATTGACTTTCCTTGATGGACCTTAGTTCAGTTAAGATCATCGACACCCTAAACAACTGTTTATATTGTTATAATTATGTATCTTAACTGAAGCTAGCCGATCGTTCTAGCAGCAATAGATGGAGAGCAGCTTTGGTCAAACTTATTTAGCCATGTAATTTGCTTGGTATAGGCTGAAACTTTACAGAACTTTGAGGGCCCAAATTGGTGCTAAAGATCGTGGATGTTCGGTACTTTGCCTTCCCACAAATTGATGATGTTTCATATATGTTGTTACTAGGTTCAGTGTTGACAAAGTTCAGTAGAGTAACGCTATGTCTACGGTGGGATGTTAGTGGACAAAAAAAGTATATGCCCTTTTGGAGACATTTCTTGAATATTCAATAATATAGATGGATTTGGAATGGATGTTCTGACTTCTTATGGTATACATGAAAATAACCAGTAATCTCTTATCACAAACTGCAATTTGTTGCTCCTTGTATCCTACCAGCTCATGATTTCTTCCACACGCAAATTGTTTGGTTAAGATAATGAATATCAGACACAGTTTTTTTACCCATAGCAACGCACGGCATTCAGCTAGTAAGTATAGTCCGTAGATGTATAGCGTAACTGCAACAATTACGAGTAGTTTTAGTGTCCAACCGTCGTACAAATGCCTGTGTTTGTAAGGTTGCACATCTTCGCCCGTAAAGACACGACTCTTCACCTTGTATATATACCATATATATCAATAAAGAGATCACAAGTTTCCAATCAATCCTTTACAATTCTAACATGTCCTATCCCCCCCTGTTTTTGACAGATATATACCAGACATAATAATTGTTCTCTACACTCCCATAAGGTTTTTTGGAGAGAAATTATCAACTTCACAAATCATATGTCATACTTCCTATTTTTTCCTACTAGGGTTAATAAAGTAAGTATACAAGACATATTTATTGTTCTCTAAACTCGCTTATGGGTTTTGGTTTTAAAACATGTGAGTACAGAAATGATGACCATTATATGTTGCACCACTAGCTCCTTATTTCCAGTGGATTTAAAGGAGTTATAGCAACATATTAGAAATTACTCTCCTCGTGTTTTCCCACAAGGTTTTGGATAGATATTCAAGATGGATTATACTTGTGAAATTGTGAGTAAGAACATTTACAAGATCAATGATAATACTATACAAGACATGGCGTGTACATGGAGGAGTGTTAGGAGTAGTTTTAGTCTTCAACAGAAAAAAGTAGGGCGGAGAACTAGCAAGAATTGTGCCTGCCCACTAGTAGGAAAACAGCCTTTAGTGACGCACCAAATAAGCATTCTGTGGCGCATGGTGGGCGCGCCACAGAATGCTCGCCACTAAAATATAAATTATGTGGCGCACCAACCGTATGCGTCACAGAAATATGAAGATTCTGTGGCGCACCCCACTTCATGCGCCACAGAAAGCGTTTTTCAGGTTTAAAAAATACAAAATACGACGTATACAAAGTCATATATGTCGTCGTACGCCGCCACCGTGGTCAGGGATGCGCCGCCGCCGTGCCGTCGCTGTCGTCGAAAGCCCGGCTCGCCATGGCCATCCCACCGGCGTCGAGGTTGAGGTAGGCGGAAGCAGAGGGAGGCCGTGGTCGAGCTAGAAATCGAGCAGGGGCTCGAGTTGAAGTCGTGGTTGGCACGAAGCCGAGCGGCGTTGCGGTCCAAGTGGTGGCCGTGGTGGCAGCGTGCTCGCCGCCGTACCCCCTCCTCCTCCGGCGACCGGCGACATACTCCTATCAGAGCTTCCAAATCCTCCCCGCCCATGGCGCCCCAGCATCCAACACCCCCATCCCGCTTGCCCCCGCCACCTCCCTCTGCCCCGCACACCACCCACCACGCCGTCACCCAGAAGACGCCACCTCCTCCTGTCAACGCCTTCCGCCGCCTCCCCTGCCGAGGATCCCGCGCTTCCTCTGGCGAAAAGGTCTTCTTCCTTGAGGAGGGCACTGGGTGATAGCTTGAAGCGAGAGCGGTGCCACCAGGAACGCGCGAGCCGCCGCCGCCCCGGTGGCCGTGATATGTCTCAAACGTATCTATAATTTTTGATGTTCCATGCTGATATTATACCAATTGTTACATGTTTTGCATCCACTTCATATCACTTTTATACATTTTTTGGGACTAACCTATTAACAAGATGCCACAGTGCCAGTTCCTATTTTTGCTGTTTTTGTATTCCAAAAAGCAATTATGGAAATATTCTCTGGACGAAAATTGACGGAGGTCCCTATTCATCGAGACACACACGAAGTCCAAAGGGAAGACGGAGAAGAGCCAGGGAGGCTCCACACGCACCCTGGGTGCGGCCAAAGGTGGGGCCGCGCCGAGGGGTTGTGTGGGCCCCGGGGCCCTCAGCCGCCGCCCTTTCGCCACGGGAGTCCACCAGGCGGTGCCCCCACCGTGCTGCTCCCTCGCCCGCCACCACCTCTGAACTTCCGCTGACCCGCAGCTGAACCGCTTGATGCAGCCCAATTGGAGGTCCCCTGCTCCACATCCAGATGTTTTTGGGCGTGATAACATGAACTTTTTTTTGTTTTTTCCTTTTTTGTTTCTTTTCCTTTTTATTCTACTATATTCTTTCTTATTTTTGTTTTTTTCCTTTTTTGCTATTGTTCTCTCTTGTTGTCACTTTTTTATGTTTGTATTTCATTCTCTAATTTCTGGATAAACACATAAATATATAAATTTTTTAAACACATGAACCTTTTTTTAATTTGTGACCATTTTGTCACAAAAGATGAACACTTTTTGAAATGCATAAATTTTTTCAAATGCAGGAACAATTTTTCAAATACGTGAATATTTTTTAAATCTACATAAACATTTATTAATATAGGTGAACCCTTTTTTGAACCGTGAACTTTTTTAAAAAATAACCTTTTTTAAAACATGAACACTTTTTAAAATTACATGAACATTTTTTTGTAATGGACAAACATTATTTTTGTTATATGTGAACATTTTCCATGTTTTTTAAATAAATATTTCATAATTATTAAACCTGTAATATAAAATTTATTACCTAAACTTATTTTCCAATATTAATAATAAAAAGTAAAATATAATACTTTACCTGTTAGTGGGTCGGACCGAAGGCGGCCTATGTACGACCACTGTGGTGGTCTCGCCCCTAACGCTCCTATAAGCGAGGAATATGGGGACAAGAGCTCCTATTGTTTCAGGTGACAGGTCGCGGTACTGTCGCAAGAAGGATTCCTACATGGGCCACAATTAGCACGGCCCATTAATAGATTGTTCGTTTATTTGTAATTTTAAAATTTGAAAAATATAATAAAATCATTTTAGTGATGGAAAAATATAGAAACATGTTTTGTATATTTTAACTCAAGAAAAATATATTTTATCTGTTTTTCATTTTTTTCATATGGTTTACAGAAAATGTTCACATATACTGTATTAAATTAAATGTTCACGTATTTCTAAACTAATTTAATGTACTTTAAAAATGTTTATGTATTTCTAAATAATTCAAAAACTTTCATGTATCATAAATTAATGCTCATGTAATATAAAAATAATGTTCATACATATTAAAAAATGTACATGTATTTGCTAGAAAGGGAAAAATAAAACGAAAGAAAAGTAAAAAAAAAAGGGCCGCCGTGCGTCTCTGTCGGCTCCGTCAGAGACTGATTTCCTCCTCTACTACTCACTCGGAGGTAGACTGATTTCCTTCTCCTACCAATGATTATTCTTGGTACCCCGGTGCTAATTAAGCAATGGACGGTCGTTTGTTTACAGCAAATTGCAATCAATTGTCTCTCTCCAAATAGGATTTCGCCCCGCTTTATAAATAAAGCAACAACCAACATACAACCGCGCATACAAACACGACACCACACACAAAAGGCAGGATACACAGGTGCTGAAGAACAGCTACACCACCCCATACAACTCCAAGCAATCGACAGGTAAGGAAAAAAGAGCACCGCTTGAAGTCCACGGAGCCCTCAACCGTGAACGAGTCACCGCGAAGAGACGAAACCGAGCAACGACGACGAAACGGGGCCTTCAAAGGCGATTCCTTCAGGAAGGACATGACACCGGAGCGCCGCAACCGCCTGATCCCAAGGATCAGGGTTTTCATCCGGAGCGTCTCGGAGGGCAAAGAGCTGCCGTGATGGTGCCTTCAAGAAGGAGATGACGCCCATGGACACCACCACTGTCGACCTGGCCAGAACCTGACAAGGTTTTCACCCCGGCGAGCACTTTCCCCACCCGAGACGTGGTACGGCCAAACTGCCCCACCACCACCACCACCGAACGCCGCACGCCAGCCACCACGCCGCCCGCACGGCCATGGCAGAGCGAGCACCCGATCACCCGAGCGCTGGTGCAGCCGGCCGCCTGCCAACAACACCTCTGGAGGGAGCTGCAGCCAGCATCCCATCATCTTGTCCCAGATCTCAACGGGGGGCCACCCAGGCAGCCAGCACCTCCGGCCGCTGGGCAGCCTCGATCGCGCCAGCCCCGACCGCTTGAGGGGGCGAGGGATCCTCGCCGCCGCCTGCGCCGGCCCAGCTTCGTCCGGTCGCGTCCTCTGGCGGCGGCGAGGGAGGAGGAGGGAAAAGGGGAGGAGGAGCGGCCGGCGGCTAGGGTTCCTTCCGGTCGCTCGCGGGAGGGATAGGGGTTTCAATTGCCATCAATTGTTGGAGTGGAGATTATTGACAGACAGGTTTCGGTCGTAATTTACAGTATTTGACAGGCCCCAAACAACTATCTCTAAGAATCTTGTTAGTATGGTCCAGAAACGAAGGTATACATTGGGGGGCAGCAGCATCATGTGTGGTGTCATGTCTCCGCGCTTGGTCAACAGATCGAAACGCTCTTCTGTCGGTACAAAGAAACCCCATGCATGGTATTCTAGGAGTACATCACTGTTTCAATTTAGGGGTATATAGCTCGAACAACCCTGATAAAAAACAGCTCCTATTAATTACTCTACTCTGCTAGCACTCACGGCTACAACTTGCTGTAAGTAGTACAACTGAGTAAGAAAGCCGCCGGCGCCATCTGCACGTTTATCGTCGCCTTCGTCTAAGAATTGACAGGTCCTCACCTCCTCTAGGTGCCGCTCTGGCACTAGGAGGGGTGGGGACCTCGGACCTGCGCAGTGCGCTATACAAAGGTCCTTAATGTTAGAGCTTGGTTTTGGTTGTTGTCTTCTTCGTAAATGGAGATGGCATCGTCTGCAATAAGTGATCTTCCGCGCTTCGTTCGTCGGCGAGATCTCCTTCCCGACGTCAATGGTGGCTTTGGAAGATTAAGTTTGTCTAGGTATGGTTCTTCAGATCTTGCTTCGCCAGATCAATTTGGATTGTTTCTCATGCTTGCCGCGAGGAGGTTTGTCCTCACATTATTTATCCCGGCTACTACGTCTTTGGCAATGGTGATTCGTTCTTTCGGCTCCCAACGTGTCCCTGGAATATCAGTGGTGGTGCTCTTGCCGATGTTGCTTGATTAATTTAATGGCTGCGTGCGTGCACAAAGCCTTGGCATTGCGGCTCAAAATTAAAAGGGGAGAACTTTCGTTGGTATTCACAGGTCTGTGGTTTGATATTTTCAGCGTTGTTCTACGGCTGCCTTCAGAAAAGTACAAGATTGTGTCATGGAAGAAGAAAGGTTTGAAGATCTCATAGATTTGCTCGTCTCTTTTAGTATTGTTTTTGTAATTGATGTAATCGTGTACTCTTTGTTGGTTTAATATATATGCAAAAATTCAAAAAAAAAAGAAGGCCGCAACGAATCCCATCAAATTATTGTTCCTTGCCTCCGTTTTTTCTTTTCTTTTTTTGAGGCCTTTCCTTGCCTCCGTTGTTGAGCTTCCCGCTGTCCTCCTTTTTCTTATTTTGGTCCCAACTGGATGCATGCCTTCCTTAATTACTAGTACTGCCTTAAAGGCCCACTTGGGGCATCGACTTGACTCACAAAGTGAAAATTCCATCATCACCAAAGCCAAGTATTGTTCTTATATTTTTTCTCCGAGTGATGCTTTGCTGCCTACGATCACTTTAGGTAGGCCATGAGATTGATCCGGTGGTAGCATGACCGTCGTCTGCTGAGTGCCAATGTAGATAGAAAAACAATAAAATAAAATAAAGTAAGCAGCTTGTGTAGACCCCTATATATCTTAGTAGCTGTTGATTATTTAGAGCAAATTAATGGCTATAGTTTACTTGCCAATCGTTTCTTTCAGTTTTTCGATATATCTGATCGTCATCGGCCACCAGAACGAGGTCTCAAGCCAGGTATTTTTCTCATAATTTTTCTCCAAGTGATGATTTGCTGCCTGCGATCACTTTAGTTAGGTCCGTTGATACCATGAATGCCATCTGCTGATTGCCAACGTAGAGAGAGAAACAATAAAGTAAAGTAGAGTGATTAAAGTAAAGTAAGCAGCTTGTGTGGAGACTCTAATCCAAACTAGAACAGAGATGCACATCTCTCTCTATATATACAGTAAACATGCCCGTGCGTCGCTACGAGTTTGTACAAAAAACTGCACCTACATGAGCACATAGGTACACGGCAAGCACCGCTCAAAAAAAAAAAAAAGGTACACGGCAAGCACGATCATGCGGAAGCGTGGGTCGCTGGAAATCCCGGCCAATGTGGCCGCGGCGACGTCCAGAATAGCATGCATTCTCGGGGTTGAGGGTAGCGGCGCGAGGCCTTCTTCGGTGACTTTTTTTTGAAGAACCGTTTCTTTTACTTGCGGTGGCAGTTGATGTAATTTTAATTTGGTGGGAGGGCAAATCGGTAAAAAAAGGACGACCCACGTCACTTCACTTAAACGAAGAGGTACCGACGAATCAGAACACGCCACGTGTACTATTCTTTTCTGTTAATTCTTTTCTATCTATTTTTTGCAGAAATATTTCTAAACTTGTAAAATTCATTTTTTATCTGCTTATCCAAACTAAGCAAATAATATATCCCTGAAATCGCTGGAACATGAGAACACAGTGACACCAGTAGATTTCAAATGATTGATTTGAGTAATTTTGGCTTAACTTTAATTCTATAATTTCATTTTTAATTGATTCTTGTTGCAAATGAAAGATATTGAAATTCTCTATCTAGTAGCACTTCTGTATAAATTAATTGGGCATATTTATTATAGATAAATTCAAATTTGAAATCAGACCTTTTATGCCATATCTCGCAATCTATAAACCGTATTCTATTAATTCTTTTTCCTATGGTTTAGATTGACCATTTGTATCTAGTAGTACCATTAATACCTTATATCACACAATTTAACTTATGCCCATTAGAATTTGAAATTTAAACTACCAAGGCCATGCCTTGCAAACACTAAACACAATAACATTGATTCTTTTTGTATATTGAATCATGAGATGAACATTAACCAAAGAATTGATAATATTAAATTATTTGGTTTGTGGTTGTTATGTGTTATTTGGATTTTGGATTGTCTGTTTATTGTGATTTATTTTAACATATAGATTGTACGAAGTGCAACCGTGTGTTTGTGAGAAAGTGTATGATCATCAACCACAAAAAGGCAAGTTCGCTTTGATCATGATCCCAAATATTTTTCATGTGCGGTTAGATGTTTTCGTAGAATACAGGATTATAGATTGCGAGAAGCCAAGTATTGTTCTTATATTTTTTTTCTCCGAGTGATGCTTTGCTGCCTACGATCACTTTAGGTAGGCCATGAGATGAGATTGATCCGGTGGTCTCAAGCCAGGTATTGTTCTCATAATTTTTCTCCAAGGAGCAGCGGCAGAAAAAAGAGCAGCAGCGGCACTTGTCTGCTTTGGAGCCCCACGAACTGGCAGAGCAGTTGGGAGACGGAGGACCCGGCGTGTTGTGCAGAGCCAGGCGTGCGGGCGCAGGGATGGAAGACGGGGCCTGGTCGACTGGATCGCGCGCGCGTGGCTGGGGAGCTGGTGGCCGACGACGCCATGGACAGAGGATACCGTGACGGCATGGTGTCGCGGCTGGTCGGTGCCTTTTTTTTACTTGCGGTGGCAGTTCACTAGTAGAAAAATGGGCAACAGTACCGGTTCCAGAGGGCCTTTAGTACCGGTTGTGCAACCGGTACAAATAAATCGGGACTGAAGGCCTCCCCCTTTAGTACCGGTAGCCCACGAACCGGTGTTAAAGGCCTCCACGTGGGCGGAGCAGCGCGCTCGCGGGCCAGGACCTTTGGTCCCGGTTGGTAACACCAACCGGGACTAAAGGTTTCTGTTTTTTTTCTTTTCGCTTATTTTTCAGGGTTTAGGGTTTCTGCTTTTTTTCTTTTCGCTTATTTTTCAGGGTTTAGGGTTTCGGAGGAGATCACGTCGATGCACAAAAAAAAAGTTTCCGAATAACACACATACAACTTGGTATATATATGTACACGCGCACGTAAAGTACTCATTACATGGAGATAACTGCTAGTACTACATGGAGAGAGGCTATTGCTCGATATAGTGGAATTCTCCGGATTCAGGTATGACCTGCGTAAGGAAAAATCCTGCCAATTCCTCCGCAATTGCTTTTACGCGGTTCATTGGTAGGAGCGCGTTCCGCTTCCTTGCCATCTTTAAAAGAAGGAGATCAAAACAATTATGAAGGAAACTAAACACAATTGATGGTAACAAAATAAAGTTTTAGCTGAACCAGATAATTTTGTTTGGAAACTCACATCCACTGGTGTCTTCTCGGTGAAGTCTATGTATGGGTACGTCATGAATGGTCACACTAGGTTTCTACGCAAATATTTGTGGAAGTTAAAAATTCCGCTCAAGATAAAAATATTTATATGTATTCTAACCAGAAAAGTTTTGCTTACCAAAAATAACCTGTCAAAAAGGAATTGGCATGGATGTCATAAATGTTGCTTTTGTGATTATGAGGAAACTGTTGAGCATCTATTTTTAAAATATCCATTTGCTCGTGTTGTGTGGCATATTGTGTATATGACTTACAATATTCCTCTACCAACCAATATAACAAATATGTTTGGGAATTTGTTAAATAGAATTGATAAGTAAACCAAGACTAGAATACGTATTGGTGTATCTGCCTTATGTTGGTTTCTATGGAGATGTAGGAACAACATTGTGTTTAACAACGCTGGATCTTCCCACTTTTTTGTAGGTTATTCATATGGCTTCCCATTGGATACATCTATGGTCTTTCCTTCTCCCGCCGGATTTGTGGGAACTTATGGCTATTGGATGCAACCGTCTGCTGACGGTCACTCAGGATATCTACAGCCTGGCTGGCTGGCGGTACACTAGCAGATTACAGAATGGATAGATGTATTATGCTCATTCTGTTTCGCTGGCTTATTCATGTATCGACTTTGTGTGATCTGTGAATTGTAATATTTTGAATGATGAATTTCGTAATAAAATTGGCTGTGTGCATGGATTGATGCAGAGGCCGGGGTAGTCCCCCATTTTGAAAAAACAACATATACGTGACAATAGGATATTCGGGTCTAAGAGCGAACGGGCCCATCAGACAGTCTCACGGGTGGGATCCAGGCGCGCGGAAAGCGAACGAAGGCAAGAAAATTTTGAACCGGAAAAGATGGCTGTGATTGACTGGAAGGCTCGATCGGATGGCCCCAAAGCCCAAATCGCTGAGAAACGTCCCAACATGCCTATGGTTCTTATCTTTAGATGCAAATTTCAGGCTGGGCTCAGGGCGGCAGCGTACAGATCGAGCGGGATGGGGTCGGGACCAGGATGAGGCGGCATCAAAGAAGACGAGTAGGGTTCACGGAAGGGGTGGCGGGGATGATTTGATTCCGCTTCAAACACATAAGCAAGTCCAGCCACCTCACCCTTCCACACATTCGAACATAACCAAGGGCCCGTGTCCCTAGAAACCTCCATGTAAATAAAGGTTGAAACAAAAAATAGAAATTTAAAATTTAAAAATAAAAGGTAAGAAATAGACACATAACTGGAAAGAGAATTAAAAGGAGAAAAAAATCACATCGGAACATGGGCCTACCACCGACACGTGAGAGACAAGTTTTGCCAGTCTATCGATCGAGTTGCTGGGGTTCTTTTCCTGTTCCTATATCCTAACGTGGATTCTTTACTTGATCTAGCAGGTTTGGTCTTTATTGAGTAGCGGGTCTTTATTTGATTCCGCTTCAAACACATAAGCAAGTCCAGCCACCTCACCCTTCCACACATTCGAACATAACCAAGGGCCCGTGTCCCTAGAAACCTCCATGTAAATAAAGGTTGAAACAAAAAATAGAAATTTAAAATTTAAAAATAAAAGGTAAGAAATAGACACATAACTGGAAAGAGAATTAAAAGGAGAAAAAAATCACATCGGAACATGGGCCTACCACCGACACGTGAGAGACAAGTTTTGCCGGTCTATCGATCGAGTTGCTGGGGTTCTTTTCCTGTTCCTATATCCTAACGTGGATTCTTTACTTGATCTAGCAGGTTTGGTCTTTATTGAGTAGCGGGTCTTTATTTGATTCCGCTTCAAACACATAAGCAAGTCCAGCCACCTCACCCTTCCACACATTCGAACATAACCAAGGGCCCGTGTCCCTAGAAACCTCCATGTAAATAAAGGTTGAAACAAAAAATAGAAATTTAAAATTTAAAATAAAAGGTAAGAAATAGACACATAACTGGAAAGAGAATTAAAAGGAGAAAAAAATCACAACGGAACATGGGCCTACCACCGACACGTGAGAGACAAGTTTTGCTAGTCTATCGATCGTGTTGCTGGGGTTCTTTTACTGTTCCTATATCCTAACGTGGATTCTTTACTTGATCTAGCAGGTTTGGTCTTTATTGAGTAGCGGGTCTTTATTTGATTCTGCTTCAAACACATAAGCAAGTCCAGCCACCTCACCCTTCCACACATTCGAACATAACCAAGGGCCCGTGTCCCTAGAAACCTCCATGTAAATAAAGGTTGAAACAAAAAATAGAAATTTAAAATTTAAAAATAAAAGGTAAGAAATAGACACATAACTGGAAAGAGAATTAAAAGGAGAAAAAAATCACATCGGAACATGGGCCTACCACCGACACGTGAGAGACAAGTTTTGCCGGTCTATCGATCGAGTTGCTGGGGTTCTTTTCCTGTTCCTATATCCTAACGTGGATTCTTTACTTGATCTAGCAGGTTTGGTCTTTATTGAGTAGCGGGTGTATTAAATCACGCACGTCGTCGCATTGTCATCCGGCAGTGGGGGTCTAATTATTTTCCCCAACGCAACTCTCTTCTCTCGCTCCACTTGAGTTTTACCACTGGTCTTGTGCGAGCTGCAGCCGGTGGATACTCGTTCGCCTCACGTTGATTTGTGCGATGTAAGCTCTACACTTCTCGTGTCTTGGTTTTTTATGTTTATCCTTTTTATCGCGTGATCGGGGTAATGCGGGGGGGAGTTGATTGATAAAATTCATCGGTTGAGATCTATTAATAGTCCCGTCGTATACTTTTAATATATAATAGATCTCACACGTAGAAAGAGTCCACTTTGTATTGCATGTTGTTGTTGCTGTACTTAATCATCATGTAGAACCTCACACCGGCACACGGAGTAGGTGTATACATATATACTCCATATATATTAGTATATATTTTTATTCCCATTAAAAATAGATACATGCATATAATGAGAATAAACATGGAAACATTGACATTTTCATCGCTGTTTTTGTTATTGTATCCATTCCAGCGGATAGGCAATCAATGGCAGGAGGAATAGAGGTGTTAGTGGTGTTTTGGAGAGAATGGGCGATCCAAGCGCTGGTGCTGCTAAGCCTCGCACTGCAGGTCATTCTCCTCATCACGGCTTCGATCCGTCATCGCAAAGACTCCGTTGTGCTAAGAGCCATCGTTTGGTCAGCGTACCTGCTGGCCGACACGACGGCGATATACACTCTCGGCCACATGTCCGTGAGCAGCAGCAAGTGGTTGCCTGAGCAGCAGCTGATGGCTTTCTGGGCGCCGTTCCTGCTGCTGCACCTTGGCGGCCAGGACAACATCACGTCCTACTCCATCGAGGACAACCGGCTGTGGCTGCGGCATCTGCAGACCTTCGCGGTGCAGGTACTGGCAGCTGGCTATATCCTCTACGAGTCCTCCATCGTGGCTCGCCGGACCTTGCTCCGTCCGGCTGCTATCCTCATGTTTGTGGCAGGTGTTACCAAGTACGGGGAGAGAGTATGGGCGCTCAACTGCGCTAGCAGTAGTAACCTATCGGGCAAGAATTACCAGAGTTTTGGCAGGGTGCGTATCGGGCTTTTTCTCACCCGT
The DNA here is from genome assembly GCA_947311845.1 of Poa pratensis. Classification (NCBI taxonomy): domain Eukaryota; kingdom Viridiplantae; phylum Streptophyta; class Magnoliopsida; order Poales; family Poaceae; genus Poa; species Poa pratensis. The sequence continues at coordinate 3,371,741 of CAMZMU010000089.1, forward strand.
GTTGACAACGTAATGTTTGTAGCTCACAAGCTATTACATATCCCTTTACATTTGTTGAAGGGTCCGTTGCCTATTTTAGCACTTGACATGGATTTATCAGGGTTCGGTTATAATTGGGAGGAAATGTACCGGGTGGCCGAGGTGCAGCTCTCGCTCATGTACGAGGTCTTCTACAGCAAGGCCCCGGTGATCCACACTTGGTACGGGTACTGCATCCGTGTCATCTCGCCGATGGCGGCCACTGTCGCTGCATTACTGGTGTTCCATCAATTCAGTGAGAAAGATGGCTACTACTACTACAACAGGCTAGATGTCACTGCCACCTATGTTTTGCTGGCTGGTGCCGTCGTCCTGGAGATCACATCATTGCTGCGAGCCATGTTCTCCAGCTGGGCTGAAGCGGAGCTCGCATCGTCATCATTATCTGGCGAGGGGCCATGCTGCTTATTTACCAGTGTTTGTAGCTCATTGCTTTTGTGTGTGCTTACCTTTGCCCGCAATCTCGTGAAATGTGCAAAGCGGAAGGCAGGAATGCCAATAAGGTATTGGTCGGGCTCCATGGGGCAACACAACTTTATCCACCTGTGCACCCACAGCAGGGACAGTCGAAGCAGCAAAGTCGCAAGATGGATGGGACGTGAGGACTGGTGGAACACACTGGTCTACACATCGTCCACCCCTGTCCCGGCAAATTTCAGCCAGCTGCTTGTGAAACAACTGCAGCTAAGCGTGGACGTCAGCAACGAGAGCCCGGATCACATCAAGAACTCACGGGGCCGGGCAGTGCTGAAGCGGATGGGATGGCACGAGGAACTGGCCTGGAGTGTGGACATCCAACTGGAAGAGAGCATCCTCGTGTGGCACGTCGCCACTCATGTCTACCTTAGTTGGTACGATGAGAGACACTCGAGTCGGCCGAATCTTGCTGAGGCGATCCAAGTGCTCTCCAACTACATGATTTTCCTGCTTGCCGCACGTCCCTACATGCTGCCTGACAATGCTAGTCGCCAGAGGTATGTGGAATTGTGCAACAAGGTGATCAATCATCTCCAATACAGCTCGGCTGAGCATCTGGTCAGGTTAATACGGGAGAACGGGGAAATGCTCAACACTACTGGCCTTCCGCCACAGGCTGATACGAGATCACAAGAGGATTTAACATTCGACAGAGCATCTCTTCTTGGCACAAAGCTGATCATCAAGGAGTCTTCTCACATGCTGGACCTCATCTCCCAAGTGTGGATGGAGATGCTGTGCTACGTGAGCTATCGGTGCAGAGCAGAGTCCCATGCCAGACGGCTCAGCGACGGCGGAGAGATCATGACCATCGTTGCTATTCTGATGGAATACGTGAGAATCTGAAACATCCTGGTGTGTACCCAGTCCAAACTTTGTATGCATGCATATACATGACCAACACGTCTGTTTCTCCAACAGTGTTTTATTTTGTTAAATCACATCGGACATCTATGTACTACTTTAATTTGTTCAATCTCAAAGTCTCCACCGCATAAGTATATTGTCTTTTTTTGTGTGTGTCAAGGACTCAAGGTAGACTGAAATATTGATTCCCGCAAAAAAAAAGGTAGACTGAAATATGAAACAATATAGTTGATATATAAAGCAGGTCCATATATACTCTGCCTCTTGCATGGTCAACGTATAAGCAACAAATAGGAAGCCTTTTTCCTGCGACCACGGGTAGCTGGCTAGCTAGTTTTTTTTTTTTCAATAACATGACTACTTTTATTAGTTTGGACGAGATGGGAATAAAAAAATAGAGTTTGTACGTGAAAAGTTAGCCGTCAGGTAGCGATTTGTCTGTACTGGCTTTGAAGTATTTGGCCCTAAATTTTTTGTATGGGTTCGCAATTGGTTATGCTTATGTCATGCATTGGACGTTGGCCTATATTAAGTATATAAATGCAACATTTACATGGTCGGCCTCTACTAAGGACGTAGAATCTTCAAATTAATAATTAAATTTAAATGCATTAGAGATATATTTTTAAAAATATTGCGTGCTGACAAGAAAATCTCATAGTATTCTGCGGGATTGCTTTGGATTCGACCAAGATTTGCCGCATCGACAACCAATTGCCGGAGAAGTTCGTAGCTTTTGAAGGGACCAACACAGGCCGTCGTTTCTATGCGTGTTCAGTGAAGACTGTAAGTGTTATATTGCTTGTGATTTCTTTATTACGCACGCTGATGTGATCTATCAAAAATATCAGTGCGATAGCTGTAGTGGATATAGTTGTAGTGCTTTAGTGATTTAAATCGGTGCAATAGCTGTAAGGAAAAGATCAAATATGGTAGTGTGGTGTAGTTAATTAGTGGATATAATAATTAGGCATGGTGATACTAGTTTTTTTGGAGATGTACTGTCCAAGTAATTTCAGTGGCTATTTCAGTGGATACTAGTGAATTAGTGTATATAATAATTAGTAGATATGTTAGTGATGTACTATCCAAGTAATTTCAGTGGCTATTTGGGTTAATCAGTATGATCTCAATTTGTTCACAATTTATTTTCGTAGGATGTCATAAACTGTGGCTTTATTTCTTGGGCTGATCCAGAGTGGCCACCAACACTGCAAAATGCACTAGGTAAACCGTGGGCAATGTATGAGGAGAGCAATCAAGCTAGAATTGATGAGAATATTGAGAATGGTAAGTTGGTGAAGGAGCTATCTGAAGAGAAGAATAAGCTGGATAAGAAATACACCAGTTTATTAGCTGATATGAAGCAGTGGATGGATGCCACTGTGAAGAAGGTGCATCAGGAAAACCTAGAAAAGATCTATAGAGAAGCTGAGAAGGAAAATAGTGAGGAGCAAAAGTTGGCCCTCTGTTGATACTGAAGGAGTTGGGTGAGATGGAGAAGTAGAGGAACTTGCTGAAGAATGAAGTGTTGATACTGAAGGAGGTGCAGAAGACAGATGTGGAGTGCATGAAGATCAAGCAAAATAAGTGGGATGAGGAAAGGGAGGCACCGAAGGAGGAAAAAAAGAAGCTTGAGTACATGTTATTTGATCTTCTAAAAGTTAGTGATGTTAACAAGGAGAAGTTGAAGAAGATCAAGCTAATATGTGATAAGTGAGTTGTAATATTCTGTCATTTTAGTTAGTGTTCTTGTTATGAACAAATATGTATGTTTGAACCAATTAATGTCTGAACCTGTGTGTGTTGGAACCAGTTAATGTGTGAACTAGTGAGTGCTTGAACCAATATGTATGTGTGAACCGTTATTCTATCATTTGAGTTAGTGTTTTGTTAATAGCTTCAAATTTGGATATGAAGTGCTTATTTTATTCCATGGTTAATGTTTCAAATGTGTTAATGTATTTTTGCATATCTATGGTTCTCGACGATCATCGAGAACTCTCGACGACCATCGAGGGTTGTCGATAACCATTGAGGGTTGTCGATAACCATTGAGGGTTGTCGATGACCATCGATGGTTGTTGTCGACGATCATCGAGGGTTCTCGACGATCATCTAGGGTTGTCGAGGATCATCTAGGGTTCTCGACGATCATTGTCGATGATCATCGAGGGTTGTCGAGAACTATCAAGGGTTGTCGATGATCATCGAGGGTTGTCGAGAACCATCGAGGGTTCTCGACGACCATCGATGGTTGTTGTCGATGATCATCGAGGGTTCTCGACGATCATCTAGGGTTGTCGAAGATCATCTAAAATAGTGAAAAATAAAGAAACGGTTATAATAGCTTCTAAAAATCATGTAAAAATCTGGAAAAAATTAAGAAACAATTATAATGAGTTCTAAAAATATGTAAAAATCTTGAAAAAATAAAGAAACAATTATAATGGCTTCTAAAAATCATGTAAAAATTTGGAAAAAATTAAGAAACAATTATAATGGCTTCTAAAAATCATGTAAAATTCTGGAAACACAAGGAACACAGTCTTACACATATTAAATTACATAGTCTCACAAACATGGTTTTGCAAATAGTCTTGCACAACAAAATAGTCTTGGACATGTGCTTGAAACACATAGTTTAGCCATAGTCTCACTTGCACATAATCCACACATCATAGAAGTCTTACACAACGTAAATTTTGATCAGATATCAATAGTTCCCACTTGCAGTTAGTTATCCTTTCATCTTTCCTATCAGCACCCTCTTCCTCCTGCTCCCAGCTCTGCCAGTAGCAGCAGAAGTTGAATCTGAACCATCAATAGTTCTTGGTGCAGAGAAAGGTGTTGTAGCTGGAGCAGAAGCACTCGGAGCAGGTGCACTGGCAGTTCTTGGTGCTCTTGGTGGTGCTGGTGCTCTTGGTGCTGCTGGTGCTCTTGGAGTTGGAGTTGTGCTCTTGGTTGTGCTGGTGGAGCAGAAGGGCCAGCTGATGCTCTTGGTTGTGCTAGTGGAGCAGAAGGGCCAGCTGATGCAGTAGGAGTAGAAGCTGGTGGTGCAGAAGGTGAGGTATCCTCACTGCAGTTGTGCCTATTAGCCTGTTAAAGTATAAATTGGTTAGTCCAGCATGTGCAAATTTGTAGAGTGTATAAATATTCAGTTAAGTACCTTGTGATTATCTTTCCTAATTTGTAGCTCTGGCTTTAAAGGTGCTTGACAATTTGTAAACCTATGCCCTAGCTGATTGCAGTTGCCAGAAGTAATAGACCCCATCCTTGAACTATCTCTATGTGCTGGTACCTCAAAAAAAAAAATTCTTCTAATAGTTTGCTTCCTGCTAGGCTTCTCTCTGAATACAGGTGGATCTATATGTCTTGTGTATCTGTTTTTTTTTTCAATCATCAGGACCAGGGATATGGTATACAACATATTTGTAAGCATCCTTGTACATTGGTTTTTTGAAAAAATCATGGACATAGTCCTCTGGGTGCTGCTTCACCTTCATTATTGCTGACACAACATGATTACAAGGCACACCTGTCACATCCCACTTTCTACACCCACAAGTTCTTGCTCTAAGGTCCACTGCATGTACCCTGCTCCCACTGGTAACTTGCCACAGGCCTACCTCAGAATGTTTAGCAGTGCAGTCTCTAGAAACCTCTTTCCAGCCTCTAATTTCTCAGAATAATGTGGTGTAATCTCCCATCTTGTAGTTTATGCCTGGTCTATTGTTCCACTGTATTTCACCATCAGTTTGGTCCTTATCCCCTCGATCATTGTCCTAATTGGCTTGTTCCTAACATCTAGGATCATCTTGTTGAATACTTCACTGAGATGGTTAACAACAAGATCATTCTTGCAATTAGTGTCAAAAGCATGCCTAGCCCAAGCTTCAACAGGGATCTGCACAAGCCAGTTGTAAGCAAGCTCACAATCTTTCTTCAGAGCTTCCATTGCAAGGTCAAATCCATTTTTTGTATAGGAATAACGAGCTACGTCCATGTATTTCTTCAGCTCTGGCCCTTTAAACCCAGCTGTCTGAAAGTTAGCATATATATGCCTAAGACAGAATCTTTTAGAAGAGTTGGGAAGCACTTGGGAAATTGCTTTAAGCAGGCCCTGAGTCAAGAATTGCACATTATGAGGTTATGCAGTAAATAAATTGCAGTAGACAATGAATAGCAGAATTATCCTAACCTTTTGTCTGTTAGAAAGGATAGTATAATTTCCAAATTTTCCTGACTCCCCAATGCAGTATTTGTAACATTCCGAGGTTTTACCCTATATTAGAAAATTGTTTGTTATTTTATTTCTTGCATCACCAGGACATCATGCATAGCATGGCATCTTTTTGGACCCTAAAATTGTTGTTGCTAATAATATTGAAGTTTTACAAAAAAATCTAAAATGTTCTGAGTATTTTCAAACCACCCAATCCTCTTTTATATTTTCTGAAAAAAAAGGGAAGGGGCAGCCAGGCCGCAGCCAACAAGCCACGGCCCAACTGCCCGCCCATCTTTTGACCCCGACCAAACCCTACACAGCGTACGTCTACTCCATCCATTGCGTACGTGCATCCAAATCTCTACCCAATGGAGGACCTTGCCGACGAGATCCTCCACCTCGGCGCCGCTTGCGGCCGGTGGCGCTCCCTGCAGGCCCAGACACGAGGCAGCGGCGTCTGGTCGAACCTCCACGAGGACGTCCTCTACCAGATCATGTGCCGCCTCCCGTCCATCCACGACTGCCTTAGCCTCGCCGCCGTCTGCCACCACTGGCGCGGCTCCGTGTATCTACGCTTGCCGTGCTCCCTGCCCAAGCTGTGTCTGGCGCTCCCGGACGGGAGCTTCTTCACCTTCCAGGCCGGCGACTCCTCCGTCTTGAAGCCCCGTGATGATCTACGTCGTGGTGGATCCTACTGCGGCGCCACCGGTAGCCAGCTCTCTCTAGCTCCGACGGCTGCAGCGTGTACAGGCTCGTGAACCCTTTCATGGGCCGGGACAGGCTGCTCCCTGTCCCCTACGGTATCCCCTTGCTGCCCCATGACATTGCTGATATGCCGGCTGCTGCCCAGGAAGACCAGCTGATGACCCAAGAGGAGATGCCTGTGCGGAAGCTGGTGTTCGGCCCCGACGGCCTCGTCGCCGCCATCGTGGGCCACCACGAGCACACAGCCAAGGTCGCCCTCTCGGCGTCATGGTCATGGTCAATCGACGCGCATGCCCACCTGTGCCGCTGGTACGCCGACATGGCCTTCTTCCACGGGAACCTCTACGCTCTCACCATCGACGGGCACCTCCTCGCCCTCGAGGTCACCTACGACGGCGACGGCATGCCCATGATCTCCAACTACGAGCACGTCATCGACGGTGCCAGCTGCACCTACGCCTTACAAGAGTACACCGGGACGCGCTACATCGTCGTCAGACCGCGCGGCCGCGGCCTGCTCATGGTCTGCAGGATAATGCTGGAACACGGCATGTCGACGTACGATCTTGTGGTGTTCCAGGCGGACCTCGGGTCGTCGACGTGGGTCCAGCTAAAAACCCTTGGCGGTGATGAGGCGCTCTTCGTCGGCCGGTTATGCTCTAGAGCCGTGCACGTGGATTGGCATGGAGTGCGTGGCGAGACCAGATCTTCTTCCTAAATGATTCGGCTGGAACGGAACTGCGTATGTGCGATGATGCTTACGCCAATGTGTACGACATGAAGGATGGGAACATTAGCCAGCTGCTGTCGATGCACTCGCACGGCGGGGACGCCGAGGTGCCGGCGACGTGGGTCTTCCACGATGACGCCGACACAGAGGAGGAGTGAGGGCGCATGAATACCATGGGATTGTGAATTTTGTATCTTCGATTAACACATGTATGGAGCACTGTTCTCTAACTTTGGCCGAATTTACCAGATTATGGTTTATTTTTTTCAATGCGCATAGCTTCTATGTTTCACTACTACTGTATTATTCGTGATGACTAAAGCAAGATCATGCTTCCATCGTTGGCTTGCAACCTAGTAGCTACCATTATTTCCATATATCCCTTCATTTTTCTCCTAAGCTATGAAGGTCCAGGTGAAAACCTTGAGGAGGCCTTGGTCAGTGCCAGCGCCATCAGGCGTCGTTGACCTTACTGAAGGTGTCACCGTAGAACTTCCCAAAGCAACCAGAAACTCCAAACTACCAAGCAGCCTAGAATTAGCAAAACCGGTCGAGCTAGTTATGGTAATTCGCAAGACGATTAGACAAAGCAAATGCCTTTGCGACTCTTCTTGCCGAGATTTCTATCTTCTGATCCGCACTTGTAGCTCTCCAAACTCGTGTCTTGGAAGGTTGCTTCAACTTAGTTCAAGTGGTGGCCTGCAACTATCTTCAATCTCAGCGCCAGCCCAGTACTGGAGACCTTATGCTGCCTTCTAGTTGTAGAAGCACCACACTAACATTTGACTTGACAGCTATTGAGGTAGCCGTGGCATTCCTAACTTTCCTTCACAAGCGATATTGCCTGCGTTTCTATCATGGTTTTCAAATTCAGTGAGATTTCATCGAAATTCACTGAATTTCAGTGTTTTCGGTACACCCCGAAATAATTGCCTTTCGGTCAAAATATTTCAGCACTTTTAGTATTACACAGGAATTCAAAAAATATTTAAAATATTTTGAATATTTTTAAATATCTAAACGAATTTGAAGAGAAAATTTCGGTCATTTGGCCGAAACGAAAACCGAAATCACTGAAATTCGCTGAATTTCAGTAATTTCAGTGGTGGCCGAAATTTTTCCGAAACTGAAATTTGAAACCATGGTTTCTATAAGACGATGAATTACATATTATATGTACACTTTTTTATTCTAGATGGTTTAATGTTCTTTTCGATGCTTAATGAAGGGTTTGCATGTTCATGGCCTCAAAACAGCAGTGCACACAGTCAAGATTTTAGCTATCAATATGCATGCCCTTAGTTTGGACTCTGGATTCGGTTATTGACTTGTTGAGATGCTTTCCGTGTTTGAAGAAGTTATACATTGAGATGATAATTCTTTCTTGATGGTTCATTGTGTTCAACTCTCATTTTATCTGCTTACTATTCTGAACTGGTTGATTTTTATTTGGCTATGTTCTTTGCTAGTCAAGTGGGCCAGGGAAAAACAATTTGTGGCGTCGTAAACACAAGGATCTTATACGTTTTCATGAAATTTGTCTAAAGAAAATTCACTAGCGATATTATTGGGGCATAAGTCAGATCTTGACTTCAAGACATTCATCGTACTAAACGCTAACGTGCTATAGGTAATGACTATTGGGGTTCATTAGGACGATTATAACGAGGAGTTTGTTGCACAACAACTTAAGAAACTTCAGCTGGATAGAAAGGCCTCCGGAGGCGCTCAGTTTCATTTAACACCAGACTATTGTCACCAGAGCGCTTGGTATTTTTGTGTCCATGATCTGGACCTAGCTGATCCCTTTGAAAGAAATGAATTGTACCAATATTTTACTTTGTCCTGACTATAGCAGTTCCTATGTTTGTAACCTTTTAAGCTGGTATTATCTTGTACCTTATGACATTTTAAACATGATATATCCATGCCGTTAGCTGTGTTGAAATCAATGCTGTTTCTGATATGCACTTATATGATGAGAAAGTACAGAGTTGTTGTGGCTTCTCAATATCAAATGAAGCCATGTGTTAAGTCTTACTAGTTGAATTTGGCGTGCCGTCACGGCACGCCCTTGATGTTTTTTTTGTGGGCAGTATATATATTTTTTGTTAACCAAAAATGTTAGCTAAAGTGGTATGTTGGAACATGTTTTTATTTTGTCATGAATATGTAGCATTTTTTGTGTGCTTTTCGGATATATCGAATATAATATGCAAATATTTAGTGGATCGAAATGGTAAAACATGTTGCATTTCGACGTAAATATTTAAGTGAAATCAGGAAAATCCATTTGAAATTTGATCATACGGCGTAAACAGTCAGCATTTTTTTTGTGTTTATGTCGATATAGTTTCCATATTTTGTTGATGGATATAGTTTAAGTTACTGATTGTGCAGCATTCAGTAGATTTTGGAAATTGTTTAAGTACTCTAAAATAATATATGTAAAGTGTTTTAAATCGTTTGAGGCATGTTCTATTTGAATTTTTGTTTGTTGATTCAATTATGTTTATTTGGAAAATAAGTTTAAAATAGTCATTTCTTAATATTTACAGTTGTGCTATTCATATTTTGATATTTGGAAGCCGAATTTCTAGCAAATTGTAATGCTCAAATGTGTTGCAATTATGCTTTTTGTGGGGTTTTTGAAATATTTTGTCGTATTTACAAATATTTAGCAAGTTGAAACGTGGGAAAGCTGATATATTTTAGAGTTGTTTTAAAAAAAATTGAAGCAGTTTGGAATGGTTAAATTTGTGACTTTTTTTTGTGGGCATTCTGATGTATTTCAGTGTTTTTCGAAATATAGTATTTTAGCAAGTTGAATTGCTCAAATGAGTTTGTATGCAAAGAGCACTTGCAATTTTTTTAGCAAATGGGAATGTTCGAGTGTGTTGATTTGTTGGTGGCACATTTTTGAATTACGCAGAAAAATCAATGAATTTTACAGAAGGTGGCATATTATGCATTCGAATTTGAATTGTAGATTGAATTTTTTTGAATTTTACACATTTAAATGGAGATAAAGTCCATATTATACAAATGGATGATTCAGTTCTCATGCACATTTTATTTTTTGTTGGAACTTTGTTGAATTGCGCAGAAAAAGTTTGCAAGTTGGAAAGTTTCGAATTGTACACAAAAAATGGAGATAAAGTCCATATTATACAAATGGATGATTCAGTTCTCATGCAGTATTTTGTGAGCATTTATTTAATTTGAATCCATAATTGGATGAAGTGCACTTAGAATGTATACAAATATTAGCCAATTTGAATTGATTAAGTTTGTTTGTATTTTGGCATTAATAAGTATCATTTATTTTTGCGAGCATGTCGATATATCTGATTAATATAGTGTTTAGTTTGACATCATAGAGGTACTGGTCATGTGAAGATGATGGTCAGATCAACACCAAAAGTAATCAGATAGGTAGCGCGGCGGTGCTGTGCGTGTGTGGTTAATAAAATTTAAATTCTGTGCTATGCACATTTAAAATTTGTGTGGGTTTGAATATTAGTGGAATTCAAAGAAGCTTGCGGCTGGAAATTGTTTAGATTTCGTAAAAAATTTGTTTTGAAGAGGTGACGAATTTTTTTTTTCTTTGGTTTCATAATATATTTTGCAAGTAGAGTGGTAGCTTTGATTTGTAAAAATTTGGAGGTGCAACAACGTACAATGTAGTCCGTGTGAACAACGACAAATCTGTAGATCATAAGAAAATAATCGTCGGCATCAGGTAGAAGCTGTTCTTGTATTTCAATTGAAAATGATAAAATTCGTCAGAATTTGTCATCTGGAGTATCTCCAAAATGTTAGCAATTTTAAATGTTCAAATATATATATGTTTGTATGTTGCCATATTTAACCAAGCTGCATAATCGGTGGACTACAGTATTTGAGGATTTTTTAAAATCGAATGTTATTTAATTAGACGGAATGCATTTAGGTTGTCTTTAAATAATTGCCAAGTCGAAATGTCCAAAAGTGTTAACAATATATGTTTGTGTTGCGTCATAAATTTCTAATTTGGCTTCATAGTTAAAGAATGCATGATATGAGCATTTAGTAATTTTAACTCCATAATTATATAAAGTTTGTTTAGATTGTATCCTAATATTAACCAAATTGAAATGTTCCGATTTGCTGGCACTATGTTGTAAGTAGTTAGCATATATTTCTGTGAACGCGTTGATATAGTTTGGAGTGTCTCTATTTTTTTTAGCAAATAAGAATTTTTAAACATGTTTCTATTTTTTCAGTAACATTCAATTTAAGACTATAATGAGTGGAAATGCACGCCGGCACGGCGCGCCCTCTTGGTGGATCTTGGAGGCATTTGAGTGTTTGAAATACTGTTTTTGTGGAACTTGTTCATATTCAATAAATAGTTAATTTAGCATTTAGTAGTTTTGCAGAATTATCTAAATACCGTAAAACAGTATGCATAAAGTGTTATAAATTCTGTTAAGCATGTTCTATTTAGAATTTGATTTGTAGTTGAAATATACAGGTTTGGGATTTTTTTAACAGCTATTTCCTAATATTTACATTTATGGTACTGTTATATTGAGATTTTTGAGTTCATGATATAAATGGGTAATCGTATCTTGCATTTTTTTTGTGATTGTTTTGATGAATGTTTTCAATTTTTCTCTGGTAGATATAGCTGAAGCTACTGACCACGCGGCATCTAGTAGTTTTGCAGAATGGTTTAAATACCGTAAAACGGTATATGTAAAGTGCTTTAATTTATCTAAAGCATGTTCTATTTTAGAATTTGGTTTCCTTAAAATACCGTAAAGTAATATGCATAAAATGTTATAAATTATGTAAAGCATGTTCTATTTAGAATTTGATTTGTAGTTCGAATATACTGGTTTGGAATTTCTTTTAACAGTTATTTCCTAATATTTACATTTGTAGTATTTTTGTGTTTATATTTTTTAGCCCATGATATAAATGAGTCATTGTATTTTGCATGTTTTCGGTGTGATTGTTTTGATAAATGTTTTCGATTTTTCTCTGGTGGATATAGCTGAAGTTACTGATTTCGCGACATCTAGCAGTTTTGCAGAATGGTTTAAATACCGTAAAACCGTATATGTAAAGCGTTCTAAATTATCTAAAGCACGTGCTACTTTAGAATTTGGTTTCTAAATATAGTGGTTTGGAAAATAATTTCGAAGTAGCTATTTCTCATTATTTGCAGTTAGAGTATTTTTATGTTGATATATGTAAGCGTTTTTTTGCTATTTTAGAATTTGGTTTCTAAATATAGTGGTTCAGAAAATAATTTCGAAATAGGTAAGCGCACCATATAAATGGATAATTGTATTTAATGGTGTACCAAAATCTATTTAAGTAGGGTTGGTTTGTAGCAAATTGTTTTGTTGGGTCTATTATATTTGATGATATTACTGATATTATTTCTGTGGATTTTTATTTGAGTGCAAAAGAAAGTTATGGAGTACATATTTTTTTGAAATGTCGTAAAGGTATGAGTTGCAAATATTTAGCAAATTTATGGCATAAGTAGTGAGCTTTTTTCTATGTGCATGTTAATATATTTGTCACATGTCCAAAAACATTTAAAATGGTTTCTAGTAGTTACTGATTTCGCGGCATTTAGTAGTTTTGCACAATGGTTCAAATACCGTAAAACAGTATATGTAAAGTGTTTCAAACTATTTTAAGCACGTGCTATTTTAGTATTTGGTTTTTAAATATAGTGGTTTGGAAAATAATCTCAAAATAGCTATTTCTCATTATTTGCAGTTTGGTATCTTTATTTCGATATATGTAAGCGCACGATATAAATGATTGATTTGTAGCAAATTGTTTTATTGGGTCTGTTATATTTAATGATATTACTGACATTATTTCTGTGGATTTTTAATGTTTGGCAAATCGAAATGATCAAATTTGGTTTAATTTTGCTATAATTTTCTTATTTAGCACCATATTCAGAGGAAGTGTAATATGGCTATCTGCAGATATTAACCACTTTGAGCATTAATTTAAGTTTGAAAATGGACGTATTCGAGAATATTTTTTAGGGATACCTACTGTTTCTACAGTATCTACTGTTTTTTAGATGGTACGGTTTGAAAGGGGTATGGAATATTGAAATTTTCAAATTTTGAATTTGTTCATATGTCATGAATTGTCACCTTTTTTTGTGAATAAAATTGGTTCAATTGGGTGGCCCCACATGGCGGAATTTGAACAGTTTGTGAAGCTGTTTATGAAAAGAGCAATAATATGACATGGAGGTACATGCATTATTGTAATTCGTAGTTTGAAAGATTCTTTTTTTTATTTTTTATTTGTGGAACCTATGTTAAAATTATGTGAGTTTTTGGAATCCTTTCTGAAAATTAGTTCTAAAATTATTACGTTTGTAAATATCTTGATGTAGGAAATTCAAACCTAGAAATGTCCACGTTTAAAATGTGTTCAGATTTTGATGTACCGAGCTAAAAAGAAAGTTTATATTTATGAAGTGTTTGATGTCCAAAAGTTCGAATTTTAAGAAGGTTTGTATTTATTTGTTGCTTGATTTGCAAAAGTTGGTGAAATAGTTAGATTTGGAAGGATTGAACCCCATAATTGAAAAAGTGGCATTTTAGTAGTTATAGGCAAGTCTTATTTTTATGTTGTTCAATCATGCATGAATTTGTCACAAGTAAGCAATTTATATTTTTCTTTTTTTTTGGTATATTATTTATATTTTTCTGAGTTACATATCAAAAGATATGACTTTTACAAATTTTAGTATCCTCTGCAATTATTAAAAATATGACAGTATTGCAATTATTAAAAATATTACAGTATCCTCTGCAATCTGAATTATCCAAATATTGGTCGATAGGGAAAATTCAAGTTATTTTTTTTTCATTTGCTATTGTAGTCATTTAAATTGACACAAAAAACTACAAAAGTTTCTAAATAAGAAAAACAGAAAAAGAAAAACAGGAAAAAAAAAAAGCCAGGCCGAGCCAGCTGCGAAGCAGCCAGCCCAGCCCAACATGCGGCCCAGCCGGGCAGCCCAGGCCCGCCGGCACGACCTGGTGACGTCATCCGTGACGTCACCAGGCGGCGGCCATGCGCAGCGCGGCCGAGCTCGGGCGAGCACGGCCACGCCCGCTCCAGCACGCCGGCGAGGCGGGGATCGCGCGGATCCGCGCGAGGGAGGCGCGGCGGAGCCGGGAGGGCGGCGCTGGCGACCAAACGGTCGCGGGAGCGCCGGCGGCGAGCAAAAGACGGCGGCGGAGACCGAGCGCGCGCGGCGGCCGATTCCGGCTCCACGCGGCCGTCCCAGCACGCGTTCGTCGGCGGAGATGGAGAGCTCGCGACGGCGCACCGCTCCGTGGCCTTCGATCCGAGCGAGGAGGTGCGGTGCGGCGGCGCGGCGCGGCGGCGCCCGCGGCGATCTCGGCGCCGCGCGCGAGAGAGGAGGAGGAGGGGGGGATCTGTGGCATTTTTACAAAAAGGATCCCGGAGTTGCACGTAATTGCAAATGGGTCCCTCGCGCCGGATTTTCTGTGAAGGACATGTAATTTTTGGGCTCCCCTGTTTTTTTTTTGCAAAAACGGCAGCGCGGTGTGAGTATGACATGTGGGGCCCACCGAGTACTGTTCAACACTGTTTCAATTCTACAGTCTCCACTGTAGATGGTACAGTACGCGGAACGAGGAGAGAGCTCCGTTTTTCCCAACTTTTATATAGTGAGTAATTATGAAGCCATGTGAATTGATGGCACTATGTATCCGCATCCCTACATCTGCTGTGTCATACTCCCTCTCAACCCAAGTTATTTTCCCTGAATATTCTCGAAGTAAGGTATTACTGTGGTTATTGCTTGCACAATGTACTGTGTAGGCCTTAATGTACCGATATTCTGTTTTTTTTTTTTTCTTTCCCATATTTGTGTGGTGTAGCCGCATATTTGGAATGCCCTGTGATGTCCTGTTTATATAAATATATTTTGAATAGTCACCTTCAGTCAGAACATCGGAATCCAATCCATTTTGTGTTCCAGTATGAATGGGAGAAGCAAGGAATTGGCCTCCTGTTTCAGGGGTGCGGCCCTGGGAACATGATGATCAAGGGTTCCATCTCCAGGGTTTTCTGTTTCAGGGGTGTGGCAGTTTGGTTGCCTGCTGATGCCATGCCAATGATATAACAGTTTTAGCCCTTTTTGGTGAATCAGCTCTGCCTGTGGAATCTATGGATACAACTGCTATGCTTTGAATCGGAACAGAGCAAAAGACACCGCAAACACTGAATTTGAGATTTCTCTGAGAGAATCCTAGCGCGACATGCAGGTACTTGGTATATACTCCCGAGATTGAACCAAAAAACACAACACATATTGTATGAGTAATTAATATCCTTCTGAGGAACTCTGCAATGTCTGAACTGAACAGGTGTTGAGACGACAACAGCCAATTCAGTCCTCGTGGAGTAGAGGAAGACAACGAAAGAATTGACGTGGAAGGTGAACTGTGCAAGTAGAAAT